>APFE031020627.1:121336-147329 GCA_000404065.3 Pinus taeda
ATCTTCTCCAATATATAGAGTTCATTACATGACTTAGATTCCTCCTCCAGCATGAGGGGAATTCGAATTTTCCATCAGTGACACCTATTCTAACCATAAAACAAACTTTTAAATGCATTTGACAGCTAACTAGCAGTCCTAGAGACCTAATACAACTAGGAGTGTAACTCCTTATTATGATTAAACCACCTTAACTAAATTAAATGCATTATTTGACAGCTACAACCTCCTGAAGTCGAATTTGATGAAGCCTCCCACATTGTCACCTAACTGCTGATGACAAACCCTAGAAATTAGGGAACATGTTTCCCTGTTTTTAGGTTTAGGATCCTTGAAAGTTGGCACGTGGGACAGAGCCTTTATCTCCTTATCCATGACACAAAGTACGAAATTGAAGGAGGTTTTTATATTCCATGATGTCTAGAACAAAAACCTCTCTTCGTTTTTTAAAACACTTCTCCAGCTGTCCATAATCTGTCCTTGAAAAACACGTGTCAAACAGGAAAAATCTATTCCCTAAAATTAGGGTCTCAAAGAAATCTTATTATATCCCGACTGAAAACACTTATGAAGAAAGTGAGATAGGTTATTGTAGCTGGAGAGTTTATGAAGAGAAACGTCCTTCAAAATTCCAAAATATCTTTTCATGTTACCAGAAACTGATCTTCAGAAAGACTGCTAAAACCAGAAGACCAAGCTTGACTTTCAGCAGTTTTGTAGCGCAAGTTTAACCATAAATTCCTCCCACCTCAGAACGAATTTGAAGAAACGGAAAGAGGTTTTTGTATTTTGGTGTGTTAGGAAGAAAAGCCTCTTTTATTTTTCAAAATTGAGTTTTACGATGCTCAGGACCCCTTCTGGAAGTTGACTAATAAACGCAGAAATCAGAGTTTTTTATGTTGAAATAGGCTTTTTCAGGGATTTCGTAGCTCGCTACGAAAACTCCTAGTTCAGTGATTTTGTAGCTAGTTTCAAAAATTCTCCAAAATGATGTGATATATGACTCCTAAACACCTGGTAAGGCTTCTAGAACATGGAATGAGGCTGTGAAAATTTATTTAGAAAAGAGATATGACCTTAAAAGACTTCTAACCTTATGACCTAACCCTTAAAGCATGAAATGACCTAAAGACCTTTAACACCATGACTAGAAGAAGGGTTTGTAAATGAGAATGACACTAATTTTGATGAGATGACTCAAAAATTATAAGACTATGACTAGAAACAAGGTAACTTTCCAAAGCTTACAGACAAGGATTTTAGGGTGATAACATACACCCTGCTCATCAATGATGTACCCTAGATATTGAACCTGGGTTAGGCCAAAGTTGCATTTCTCCAAGTTAGCACACAACTTGTGTTGTCAAAGGGTTTGAAGGACCTGTCGAATATGGTGGAGGTTTTCTTTCCAACTCTGGTTGAAGATCAAGATGTCATCTAGATACACCACCACGAATACATTGGTGAAGGGTCGCAAGATGTCATCCATCAGTCTCATGAAGGTTGAAGGGGCATTCGTCAATCCGAACGGCATGACCAACCATTCGAAAAGGCCCTCCTTGGATTCAAAGGTTGTCTTCCACACATCGGATGGTTCGATAGGCACCTGGTGATAACTTGACTTCAAGTCAATCTTGCTAAAATATTTGGCCCCCTTGAGCTGGTCTAGAAGACCATCAATCCACAGGATTAGGTACCTATTATGACTAGTGATCTTGTTCAGCGACCAATAGTCAATACAAAGTCTCCAGGTCCCATCCTTCTTATGTACCAATACAATCGGGCTCCCACAATGTGATAAGCTTGGCCTGATGTGCCCTTTCTGCAGTAGTTCCTGAATCTGCTTTTTGATCTCATCGTTCTCCAGGACAGAGTGTCGATAGATCGATCCATTGGGCAACAACGCACCTGAGGTCAGATCGATGGAGTGCTTGACCTGACAGTCCAGAGGTACCCCTATGGGTGAGGTGAAAATGTCCCTGTACTCCTCCACGACCTTTTCCATATGTTCTTGTTGTGCAGAGGAGCCTTGCCTGGAAGTCGTGGCCACAACCTCTTCTTTCCTTGGGGGCGAATCATAAGGAAAACTAATTTCCTGGTCTGGGAAATGATCTTACTACATTGCTTTGCAGTGATCAAAGAGATGGCAGTAGACGGGGCTACCTCCATTATCCTATACAACTTATTAGCCAAAGTAGTAATCATATAGTGAGGTCTAGACTCATATACAACATGTCGCTTCCACAAGTATGGTTGTCCTAACAATAATTCAAAAACTTCAAGAGGAGCAACGTCACACAATACCTCATCCGTGAAGGGCTTGATGCTATAAGGAAGGTGACATTGTTGGCTGAGGCAAAGATCTCGTCCTTGGTGAAGCAATCAATGGTGTGCGGCTGTGGATGCGTTGGCTCTTGATGTCGACGATGAACTGCAGTGGAGAACACTTCACCCACATCTATGAGTGGAAGAGGCATTCCCCCTCCTCTGGATCTTCAGGCTCAATTCTATGGATCTTTGTGGTGGCCACGATGGCACTGAGCTCCGCATCAATGATCTGCTTCCCTTTATTAGTGCCCTTATCAGGTTCTGATACAAGGTCAAAACTTGTGTCTGATTTGGAAGCCTTCATCTCGGCCATCAGTGACTATTTGGCCAGATGCTCACTTGTATTGAGCCCTTATGGAACTCACACCATTTTCCCATGTCCTTCTTCGTCTCCGTGGTGTTGTGCTTTGCTTGCGGATTCGGTGGGTTGTCCTCAGTAGCCCCGCCTTGGCTTGGTCCATTTTTCTGTGGTTTAGGGGCGCCTTTTCCTTACTTTGGATTCACAGCTCCAAAGTCCCGCTTCTTCTGTTTAAACTTATGTTCAATCTTTACAGCGTACTGATACGTCGTGCTGAGTGAGGAAATGTCCAGGAACTCCATCTCGTCCTGCATGAACATGTGTAGATAGTCGCGATACTTGAGCACCAAAATCCACTCAGTATCCTTAATACCTAGCTTCGTGCGAAGGGTATGGAAAGTATTTGTGAACTCCGACACATCTTGGTCCCTTCCCTATTGTACCGTGGTACACTTTATGTATTTGTCTTTATAGCTCCTGAGAGGGTAATACAGTTCCTTGATGGCATCTCGGAAAGAATTTCAAGTGGTTGCAGCTAAAAACAACGAGGGTTCACTCTAGTCCTTTTGTTCACAGTTGGTTTCCCATGAGTCTTTAACATGCGGGGTGGCTTTGAGAAGTGAAAACGTAATCTTTTCCCGATTCGAAAAGTCATGAACTGAAAAAATATCCTTCTAATATATTTAACCATTTATCTACGACGTCTGCATCTATCAAGCCTTCGAATATGGGAATATTGAACTTAAATTGTACCTCTAGATGAATATGCATCACCTATGGGTAGCTGTCGAAGGATCTGGGCAAAGTTATCCATCATCGCGTCCCTCTGTCGCTCGAGAGCTTCTTCAAGCAACATTTTGAAAGGATATCCTACCCCCTCATCTTTCTTTTCTTCTGCCATGAAAGGTCGTCGGGTTTTATGAGGCTTATCCTGCAGTGGTTCAACCAGATCAAGCCCTAATTCCTTATACCCCGACCTCTTTGGGGACATGCAAAGAAAAACAGAGAAAGAGTGAACCGCTCTGATACCACATATCTGAACTTAAACAGGAATGCAAAAACTTACAAATATAATCATAAACATAGAGAGGCGGCAGAGAAACACTTCATTTCATTAATGGAAAAATATTGAACTATGCTTACAAACAAAATGGAGATAAGATAGCTCAGGCAATGGTAGCTTATCTCTGAGGAGAGATGTGGCATCTACATGCCTCTGAATTATGTTACAATGAAGCTCAAAGGCCTATTTATTATTGAAAAACAATGGAAAACCCCAAACATCCAAAAACCTAACCCTGGGAGATGAAGCACCAAAACTGTGGGCCTCGTTTGGGTAAATTGTCACATCAACTTCTCGGGGTCGTAACTTTGGCATACGATTGTCGTTTTGCTATCATAATACCTTGTTTCGAAGATCTCAAAGAGAAGCCCAAAAACAAACATTCAAGGCAATTTGGGTTATTTTCAGTCTCTCTGCTCTCCCTAAAAACGCCATTTAGGGCCTCAAAATAGCTCAGGAAGTTTAGGACCTGAAAAACTGCCAAAAATAGTAAACTGTACTACAATGAAGGAAACCAAAAAAATGAAAGATACAGCGTTGGGGGTCCAAGTGGAATAGGCTGGTGGCCACCAATATCCACCTGGATCATTCCTCCCCCCTTAGCAATCAATGGTCTCCATTGCGTTGAGTGCCTCCATGAGATAGGGAAACTTCTGTTTAACTTGGTCCCTGGTGAGCCACTTACCTTGGTGAAGGAGTTGGCTAGCTTTGAAAATCCGATATAGTTTTATCTTATGCTGGCGAGTGCTCTTAATCTATCTGTCCATGATCCAATCAGTGGTGGCCTATTCTATGCAGTCTGGGTTTAGCTCTGTTGGTGTGAGTTGTTCTGCAATGTCAGATGTGTCCAACAATGGTGGGAAGTATGGGCGAAGGTGATCTACATTGAACACTGGGTGCAGACCAAGAAATGGTGGGATGTTGAGCTTGAAGACATTGCCATTGATACTTAATGTTCAAATGGAATTGTTGCAAATAGGTGGACCATTTCTGATGGTGATCGTTCTGCAACTTCCCTTGTGTTTGTATGAACTATAGAGGTCGGTGGTCTATGTGGATGACCATTTCCTTCCCAAGAATGTAATGCTTCCATTGATGACAGGCCTGCACAATGGAATACATTTCTTTGTCATAAGTGGGGTACTTTTGGACTATGTCTGAAAGTGTCTCATTGTGGTAAGCCACTGGATGTCCATGTTGAGTAAGAATTGTTCCAATAACATAGTCAAAGGCATCTGTCTCAATCTCAAATGGTTGTTCTAGGTCTAGTAATGTGAGCACTGGTGCAAAACAAAGGCAATTCTTCAACTCGGAGAACGTTCACTGATGGGTTTCTGACCAAAAGAACTTTGCTTTCGCTCCACCCTTGGTGACTTGACTTAAAGGCCAAGCGATATGAGAGAACCACAACATGAACCTGCGGTATAAATTGGCAAGACCTAAAAAGATGTGGAGCTCTGTTAGAGTGGTTGGGGTTGGCCAATATTGAATGACTTGTATCTTGGATGGGTCCACATGTACACCTTGCTCATCAAAGATGTACCCCAGATATTGAACTTGGGTCAGGTGATAGGTGCATTTCTCCAAGTTAGCACGCAAATTGTGGTGTCAAAGGGTTTGAAGGACCTTTCGAATATGGTGGTGTTCTTCCCAACTCTAGCTGAAGATCAAGATGTCATCTAGATACACCACCACGAATGCATTGGTGAAGGGCCACAAGATGTCGTCCATCAGTCTCATGAAGGTCGTAGGGGAGTTCATCAAGCCGAATGACATGACCAACCATTTGAAAGGGCCCTCCTTGGATTTGAAGGCAGTCTTCCACACATCGGATGGTTCAATAGGCGCCTGGTGATAACCTGACTTCAAGTCAATCTTGCTGAAATATTTGGCCCCCTTGAGCTGGTCCAGAAGGTCATCAATCTGCGGGATTGGGTACCTATTCCGGATAGTGATCTTGTTTAGCGCCTGATGCTCAATACAGAGTCTCCAGGTCCCATCCTTCTTTTGTACCAATACAATCGAGCTCCCACAAGGTGATGAGCTTGGCTTGATGTGCCCTTTCTGTAGTAGTTCCTGAATTTGCCTCTTAATCTCATCGTTCTCTGGAACAAAGTGTCAATAGATCAATCCATTGGTCAGCGGCGCACTTAGGGTCAAATCGATGGAGTGCTTGACCTGACAGTGCAGAGGTACCCTTGTGGGTGAGGAGAAAATGTCCCTGTAGTCCTCCATGACCTTGTTGCTGTTGTGCAAAGGATCCCTGCCTAGAAGTCATGGCCACAACCTTCTTCTTACCTCGAGGGCGAATCATAAGGAAAACAAATTTCCTAGTCTGGGAAATGATCTTACTGCATTGCTTTGCAGTGATCAAAGAGATGGTGGTAGGCGGGGCTACCTCCGATATCCTGTACAACTTATTAGCCAAAGTAATAATCATAGAGCAAGGTCTAGACTCATATACAACATGTTGCTTCCACAAGTATGGTTGTCCTAACAATACATCAGAAACTTCAAGAGGAGAAATGTCACATAATACCTCATCCATGACGGGCTTGATGCTATAGGGAAGGCGACACTGCTGGCTGACGCGAAGATCTCATCCTTAGTGAAGCCACCCAATGGTGTACGGATGTGGATGTGTTTGTAGAGTTTAGGCCCAACCGCTTCACAAATTCTGCTGAAATGAGGTTCTTTTGGCTCTCGGTCTCGACAATGAACTTCAGCGAAGAACCCTTCACCCACACCTGTGAGTGAAAGAGGCGTTCCCCCTCCTCTTGATCTTCAGGCTCAATTTTATGTATCTTTATGGTGGCCATGGTGGCACTGGGCTTCGCATCAATGATCTGCTTCCCTTTATTAGTCCCCTTATCGGGCTTTGATTTAGAGTTGGAACCTACGTTTGATTCAGAAGCCTTTAGCTCGACCACCAGTGACTGCTTGGCCTGACACTCATGTGTATTGTGAGTGGAGCTCTTATGGAACTCACACCATTTTCTCGTGTCCTTCATCTTCATGGTGTTGTTCTTTTGTTGCAGCTTCGGCGGGTTGTCCTGGGTAGCCCCGCTTTGGATTGGTCCCTTATTCTATGGTTTGGGGGCGCCTTTTCCTTGCTTTGGATTAGCAACACCAAAGTCCCACTTCTTCTGTTTAAACTTCTGCTCAATCTTTACCATGTATAGACCGAGGAAATGTCCAGGAACTCCATCTTGTCTTGGATGTAATTGTGTAGACAGTTGTGGTACTTGAGCACCAAATGTCGCTCAGTATCCTTGATACCCAGCTTCGTGCGAAGGGTATGGAAAGTATTTGTGAACTTCGACACATCTTGGTCCCCTCCTTGTCGTAGCATGATCCACTTTATGTATTTGTCTTCATAGCTCTCGACAGGATAATATTGTTCCTTAATGGCGTCTCAGAAAAAATTCCAAGTGGGTGCAACTGAAAACAGTGAGGGTTCACTCTCGATCTTTTGTTCACAGTAGGTTTCTCACAAGTCCTTGACCTGTGGGGTGGCTTTGAGAAGTGAAAACGTAGTCTTTTCCCAATTGGAAAAGCCATGAACTGAAAATATCCTTCCGATAGATTTAACCATTAATCTACGACATATGCATCTATTAAGCCTTCAAATATGGTAATATCGAAGTTAAATTGTACCTTAAAAGGAGTGGCTGATGGATGAATATGCATCGCCTGTGGGTAGACGTTGAAGGATCTGGCTAAAGTTATCCATCATCGCGTCCCTCTGTCGCTCGAGAGATTCTTTGAGGAACATTTTGAAAGGATCTCTTGCCCCCTTGTCATTCTTTTCTTCCGCCATGGGAGGTCGTCAGGTATTGCGAGGTTGATCCTGCAATGGTTCAACCAGATCGAGCCTTAATTCCTTATACCCCGACCTCATTGGGGACATGCAAAGAAAAACAGAGAAAGAGCAGACCACTATGAGACCACTAATACGAACTTAAACAGGAATGCAACAACTTACAAATATAATCATAAACACAAAGATGCGAAAAAAAAAAAAAAAAAAAAAAAAAAAAAAAAAAAAAAAAAAAAAAAAAAAACAAAAAACAAAAAAAACCACTTCATTTCATTAATGGAAAAATATTGAACTATGCTTACAAACAAAATGGAGATAAGATAGCTCGGAAGATGGGAGATTATCTCTTAGGAGAGATGTGGTGGCTACATGCCTATGAACTGTGTTACAATGAGGCTCAAAGGCCTCTTTATTATTGAGAAATAATGGAAAACCCTAAACATCCAAAAACCTAACCCTAGGAGATGAAGCGCCAAACTTTGGGCCTCTTTTGGGTAAATTTATACATCAACTTCCTGGGGTTGTAACTTTGGCATATGATCTTCGTTTCGCTATCATAATACCTCATTTTGAAGATCTCGAAAACAAGGCTAAAATCAAATACAAAATAAAGTTTAGGACGTTTTTTATCTCTCTATTTTCCCTAAAAACACCGTTTAGGGCCTCAAAACAGCTACGAAAATTCAAGACCTGTAAAACTGCAAAAAATAGTAAACTGTGCTATAATGAAGGAAACTGAAAAACTGAAAGAGACAGGGTTGGGGGTCCAAGTGGAATAAGTAGGCGGCCACCAATATCCACCTAGATTATTCCTCCCCCCTAAGGAATCAATGGTTCCCATTACGTTGAGTGGCTCCATGAGATGGGGAAACTTCTGTTGAACTTGGTCCCTGGTGAGCCACTTGCCTTGGTGAAGGAGTTGGCCAGCTTTGGAAACCCGATATAGTTGGATCTTCTGCTGGTGAGTGCTCTTGATCTGTGTGTCCATGATCCAATCAATGGTGGCCTATTCCATGCAGTCTAGCTTTAGCTTTGTTGGTGTGAGTTGTTCTGCAATGTCAGATGTGTCCAACAATGGTGGGAAGTATGGCCGAAGGCGATCTACATTGAACATTCAGTGCAGACCAAGGAATAGTGGGATTATGAGCTCGAAGACATTGTCACCGACGACCTTGGTGATAGTGTATGGCCTGTTGGGGCAAAGTGATTGCCTATCATTTAATTTGTCAACCCGGGGGTTTCGTAAACTTGTGAAGCATACGTGCACTATATGTGCTAGAAATTGTCTTTCAGTTTAGATCAATCTAACTACAAAATAACAAAAACCAATTCATCTAATCTATGAAATCAAATAATGAAAATAAAAATAAACTAACTTATGAAATCAAAAACAACTAAGGTATACTTAGTTACTCCAGCATCCAATTATGAAGTGTTTCCTTCTTGAGATGAGGTGTAAGCAACTATTTATAATTTAACTTCTAATGTCCTAGAAAAGCAAGTAAAGTGTGCAGAAAATAACTCAGTAATTGCATGTATCAAATATTCAACCATTCAATCTTGAAATATGATTACATCAATTTCTTGAAATATGATTAAATCAATTGCTTGGAACGATCTTTAGGAATATCAGTTAATGCAATTAAATGAGGATCTTAAAAGAAAATATAAAATCATGAAAAAGTAAAGCTCAATGATTGCATAGGTTGAACATTCAATCACCCAATTTGAAGTCACCTTCTTGGCCTGATCCTTTATTCAATTATACAATGACTTGATGGTTTGATCTAAGAAAGTAAATAACAGAACATGAAAGGAAACTAAATAACTATGAGCCCTTGCCTCAAACTTAATCCAATTAGAAAATATATAAATCTTTCATATTGAAATGTTTTTAGAAAAGCAAAGATTACATGGTCATTTCTAAAAATAATACAAGAAAGCAAATGAACTTTAATCTATAAAAGCAATTAAATCTCACAATCATTAGATGGTCATTCCAATGGTGTATGAGGATGACAAGTGAAGAAGCTCCATATGCAAGCAAAACTAAATCTTCAAATCTCCAAGTATAAGTTCCAAATTCTCTATTAAAAACATGAGATTTTCTCCAACTTTACACATGCCTTTCAAAGGAAAAGGCTCTCCTATTTATACAAAAAAAACATAAGAAGTTATCCTATTTAATGAGGATCCACTAAAATATCATATAGTTACAACCAAATAGCTCATAATGAGACACATATCCCTTAAGTGTCTCATAAAGTTCTAATCCAAATAAGAAATGATGAGACACCTCATAGAGTTACAATCCAAATAGGACACATATCCTTGTTTGACCTTTATCCAAATCTCTTTCGAAGGGAATTCGAATTTGCATTGGAAGCCACATAAAGGTGCCTTGGAAGCTTCTAAATAACCTACACATGTCATGAAACTCAAGCCACATATATAGATACATGAAACCATGTTAATTGCCTAGTTTTTAATCATAAATTCACTTTAAACACATAAAATAAATAACTTTGGTATAAGGATCCTAACCATATATTTATGAAAATGGTGGCTAATGAAAGGTTATATGGTTGATCCAGACGTGAGTGACTACTCTGGTAATTGATATGATTAGATGGTCGGCTGGACGACAGGATGGCCATGTGGCTGCAAGCGTCGTCCCCAACGCCAACCTCAAGCAAATTCATACCACCTTGCAGAGGACACTAAATGACTTCGAAGGCCAAGGCACCTCCACCACCCTCATAGACATGGCTCCTGTAGAGCAGTATGCAATTCCTCCCTTGCTCCATTGTGTCTGCCCTCCACAGGCAGCAGAACCCTGCACTCGCACTGTGACCGATAGCAGAGGCTGGTTGCTTCCTTACCTTGATCTCGGAAACGGATTTCATTTCTCTCACTCTAGCCTTTGTATCTTAAACCAGGACCAGACCTCCCCTGCTCACTCTCTACATCGAAACTCAATCAATCCCTTTGCTCTCAACCTAACTCTTAATCCTGCTATTGCACGCATCAGGCATCATATGCGCAGCAGGCGTGGCGAAACTCGCGGAGGCATCATCCGCACACCAGCTTTGACTAGCTCTACCACCGTTTCCCCTGACTCATCCACTGATGTGCTCAATCCTTTTAGCTCTCCCTATCATCACTACCCAAACACCAGAAGTGGAAGGGGTCATGCCAGGTTCCAAGGCACAGAAGGGAGGGACGTAGCCATTCACTCAGCATATTTCCCCCTTCCACTGTATCCTGCTCCCCATAGCACTCAGTTTTGTTTCTGTAGCACCTTAAACTGACCTGTAATCATTGCTACTGTGATCATTTCCTTCTCGGAAGAGACTGAGCCGCAAGCTCCTCCGTCTGGGCACAAGGACAAGCAAAGTAGAGTGGCTCCAAGCAACCGCGGTATTAGCATTCCTGGTAATAGGCAGCAAGATGAAGGCAAAGCGGCTCTGCATGGCAAAGCTGTAGCTGGTAGCCAACTTGCTGAGGATAACAAAAATGGTGACACAAAGGCATCAGGAAGCAGACAGAACAACACATCTAAAATGCAGATTGGCTCTGGTGGCACTGAGGAGGCTCCTCTAGCTTAGGGTAGTGGCATGCCTGATGCAGATGATGACTGGTACCAATTCGCATGTCGGATCGAAGAGGAACCAGCTCTGGAGAATCTCTAGTCTTGACACGTGGCAACCAGTTATTTCCTTTTTGCCAGGTGGATGTGTCTAAGTTTGAACAGTCTTTTTCGGTTAACTGTTTTTTGTTCTAGACATGCAATATCTCTCTCTGTCTTTTTGGATAAACAATTCTTACACATATGTGGGTTCTTTATGGTTTAATGGACTGGTTTCCCCTATGTTGGGGCAGTAAAAATCAGACAGATTCATTTTTGGTGATGATTAATGCTCAGCAATTTTGAGGTCAAGCTTTTCTGTAACTTCTTTTTTGTATCATATTAATAGAACAATATTACTTAGAAAAAAAAAAAAAAAGAAGGTTATATGGTTATGGAGATGTGACATGTGAGTGAAATGGTGGTAATAAAGGTGAAAGTGGATGTCATTTTGAAGACATGTCAGAGGCCCAACATGGCCCATATCGGAGCGGGAAAAGCTTGCGGTGGGGCCCAGCAAGGCACTCATTCTGCAAATGAAGCCCAACTTTGTCGCCCACATGGAACTTGTTCGACACTCAATGTTGATCATGACACTGCTTGTACTTAGCATTGGATCTGTCCAATATATCATGGACCTGTTGGAGGATCTGTTGAATGCGCTCAATGAAGTTGTTAGCCTTTTTTAGCTTTGGACGGCACATGAGCCGAATCTACCTGAGTGGCTATAAATGGTATGGCCACATCAATGGGGCATAATGGTTGAAATCTTAGCCCTACCTGAAAGGGGTTGTGGCCTGTTGAGCTGTGGAGAGCTCTGTTTGGCCATCAGTTTGGGGATGGAAATAGTGGACTTAGTGAATTTTGTATCCAGCATCGACTAGAGACTTAACCAAAATGCACTCAAGAATCTGTTGTCCCGATCTTAGATAATGGGTTGTGAGATCCCAAAGTGTACCCACACTCACTCAAAGAAGAGCTTAGCAGTGGCCTCTATTGAGATACTCTTCTTGTAGGCCACCATGATGACCATCTTGGAGAATGTGTCAATGACCACGAAAATGCAATCGTTTCCGTGCCTAGTAGAAGGAAGGCCTGACATATAATCCATGCAGAGAGATTCCTAAGGCCGGCTAGGAGTAGGTAGAGGAGTATATAGGCCTTGATTCTTGATTGTTGGTTTGGTAATGGCACAGGTGGTGCAGTATCTTATGCACTTCCCAACATCCTGATGAAGTTTCGGCCAATTAAAATACTTTTGCAATACCGCCACTGTTTTCTCTACTCCAAAATGTCCAGCGACCCGACTGTAGTGTGCCTCCCAGATCATCTTGGCATGCTCACTTGAAGGAACACATATGTGTCCCAAGTGGCATAACAGTGCATCTTGAAGGTGAAAATTTGGAACTTTCTTCCCTTCTAGGAGTGTCTGGTATATGTTGTCGAATTCAGGATCGCTCTTGTAAACATGCAGCCACACCAATCTCTCGTGCCCACACAAGTCGAGCACAATGATCAGCACCATGACCGGTGGTCTGCTGAGGCAATCAATGACATATTGGTGTTGCCCTTCTTATACTTAATGTTCAAAAGGAACTATTGCAGATAGGTGAACCATTTCTGATAACGATCATTTTGCAACTTCCCTTTGTGTCTGTATGAACTATAGAGGTCGGCGGTCTGTGTCGATGACCGTTTCATTCCCCAGAATGTAATGCTTCCATTGACGACATGCCTACACAATGGAATACACTTCTTTGTCATAAGTGGGGTACTTTCAGACTATGTCTAAAAGTGTCTCTCTATGGTAAGCCACTCGATGTCCATGTTGAGTAAGAATTGTCCCAATAGCATAGTCAAAGGCATCTATCTCAATCTTAAATGGTTGTTGCAGGTCTGGTAATGTGAGCATTGGTGCAGAACAGAGGTGATTCTTCAACTTAGAGAATGCTCATTGTTGGGTTTCTGACCAAAAGAACTTTGCTTTTGCTCTTCCCTTGGTGACTTGCCTTAAAAGCCAAGCGATATGAGAGAACCCCAACATGAACCTGCGGTAGAAATTGGCAAGACCCAAAAAGTTGTGGAGCTTTATTAGAGTTGTTGGGGATGGTAAATATTGAATAACTTGTATCTTGGATGGGTCCACATGTACACCCTACTCATCATTGACGTACCCCGGATATTGAACCTGGGTCAGGCCAAAGGTGCATTTATTCAAGTTAGCACATAGCTTGTGTTTTCGAAGGGTTTGAAGGACATGTCGAATATGGTGGAGGTGTTCTTCCCAACTCTGGCTCAAGATCAAGATGTCATCTAGATACACCACCACGAATTCTTTTATGAAGGGTTGCAAGATGTCGTCCATGAGTCTCATGAAGGTTGCAGGGGTGTTCATCAACCCAAACTACATGACCAACCATTCAAAAAGGCCCTCCTTGGATTTGAAGGCAATCTTCCACACTTCGAATGGTTCGATAGACACCTAATGATAACCTGACTTTAAGTTAATCTTGCTAAAATATTTGACACCCTTGATCTGGTCCAGAAGATCATCAATCCATGGGATTGGGTACCTATTCCAGGCAATGATCTTGTTCAGTTCCTGATAATCAATATAGAGTCCCCAAGTCCCATCCTTCTTTTGTACCAATACAATCGGGCTCCCACAGGGTGATGAGCTTGGCCTAATGTGCCCTTTCTGTAGTAGTTTCTGAATCTACTTCTTGATCTCATTGTTCTCCATAACAGAGTGTCGATACATTGGTCCTTTGGGCAGTGGCGTGCCCAGGGTCAGATCGATGGAGTGCTTAACATGGCAGTGCAGAGGTATCCCAATGGGTGAGGCAAAAATGTTCTTGTACTCCTCCATGACCTTTTCCATCTAATGTTGTTGTGCAGAGGAGCCCTGCTTGGAAGTTGTGGCCACAACCTTCTTCTTTCCTTGGGGGAAAATCATAAGGAAAATGAATTTCCTGGTCTGGCAAATGATCTTACTGCATTGCTTTGCAGTGATAAAAGAGATGGTGGTAGATGGGGCTACCTCCGGTATCCTATACAACTTATTAACCAAAGTAATAATCACAAAGCAAGGTCTAGACTCATATACAACATGTTGCTTCCACAAGTATGGTTGTCCTAACAATACATCAGAAACTTCAAGAGGAGAAACTTCACACAATATCTTATCCATGAAGGGCTTGATGCTATAGGGAAGGCGACACTGCTAGCTGACGCGAGGATCTCGTCCTTGGTGAAGCCACCAAATGGTGTATGGTTGTGGATGTGTTGTAGTCTTTAGGCATAGTCGCTTCACAACTTCTACTGAAATGAGGTTCCTTTGGCTCCCACTGTCGACAATGAATTGCAGCAGAGAACCCTTCACCCACATCTATGAGTGGAAGAGGCGTTCCCCCTCCTATGGATCTTCAGGTTCAATTTTCTGGATCTTTGTGGTGGCCACAGTGGCACTCGGTTCTGCATCAATGGTCTGCTTCCCTTTGTCACTCCCCTTATAGGATTTTGATTTAGAGTCAGAACCTGCGTTTGATTCAGAAGCCTTAAGCTCGACCACCAGTGATTGCTTGGCACAACACTCACTTGTATTGTGAGTAGAGCTCTTATGGAACTCACACTATTTTCCCATGTCCTTCTTCGTCTTCATGGTGTTGCTCTTTGCTTGTAGCTTCGGTGGGTTGTCCTGGGTATCCCCGCCTTGTCTTGGTCCCTTGTTTTGTGGTTTGGGGGCGTCATTTCCTTGCTTTGGATTCGCAACTCCAAAGTCCCACTTCTTCTGTTTAAACTTTTTGCTCAATCTTTAGAGAGTACCAATACACCGTGCTAAGCGAGGAAATGTCCAGGAACTCCATCTCGTCTTGGATGTAGTTATGTAGATAGTCGTGGTACATGAGCACCAAATACTGCTTAGTATCCTTGATACCCAGCTTCGTGCAAAGGGTATGGAAATTATTGGTGCACTACGACACATCTTGGTCCCTTTCGTGTCGTAGCATGATCCGCTTTATGTATTTGTCTTCGTAGCTCCCGATAGGGTAATAATGTTCCTTGATGACATCTCGGAAAGAATTCCAAGTGGGTGCACCTAAAAATAGCAAGGGTTCACTCTCGTCCCTCTGTTCACAGTAGGTTTCCCACCACTCCCTTACGTGTGGGGCGGCTTTGAGAAGTGCAAACATAATCTTTTCCTGATTGGAAAAGTCATGAACTGAAAAATATCCTTCCAAGAGATTTAACCATTTATCTATGACGTCTACATCTAGAAAACCTTTGAATATGGGAATATTGGAGTTAACTTATACCTTAAAAGGAGTGGTTTCTAGATGAAGATACATCGCCTGTGGGTAGTCGTTGAAGGATCTGGACCAAGTTCTCCATAATCGCGTCCCTCTGTCGCTCGAGAGCTTCTTTGAGAAACATTTTGAAAGGATCTCCTACCCCCTCGTCTTTCTTTTCTTCCACAATGGGAGGTCATCGGGTTTTGCGAGGCTGATCCTACAATGGTTCAACTAGAACGAGCCGTAATTCCTTATACCCTAACCTCGTTGGGGGCATGCGAAGAAAAATAGAGAAAGAGTAAACCGCTTTGATACCACTGATCTGAACTTAAACATGAACGCAAAAACTTACAGATATAATGATAAACCCAAAGATGCGATAGAAAAACACTTCATTTCATTAATGGAAAAATATTGAACTATGATTACAAACAGAAAGGAGATAAAATAGTTCAGGCATAATAGCTTATCTCTTAGGAGAGATGTGGCGGCTACACGCCTTTGAACTGTGTTACAATGAAGCTCAAAGGCCTATTTATTATTGAGAAACAATGAACAACCCTAAACATCCAAAAACCTAACCCTAGGAGATGAAGCGCCAAATCTGTGGATCTCGTTTGGGTAAATTAATCCATCAACTTCCCAGGGTCGTAACTTTGGTATATGATCTCCGTTTGGCGATCATAATAACTCGTTTCGAAGATTTCAAAGAGAAGGCTAGAAATAAAAAAGGAATCTAGTTTGGGACATTAGAAATATCTCCGTTTTCCTTAAAAACGTCGTTTAGGGCCTCAAAACGGATCCGGAAGTTCATACCCCGAAAAATTGCCAAAAACAGTAAACTTTGCTACAATGAAGGAAACCGAAAAACTGAAAGAGACAAAATTGGGGGTCCAAGTGGAATAGGTGGGTGGCCACCAATATCCACCTGGATCATTCCTCCTCCCTTAGGAAGCAATGGTCCCCATTGCATTGATTGCCTCCATGAGATGGGGAAACTTCTGCTGAACTTGGTCCCTAGTGAGCCACTTGCCTTGGTGGAGGAGTTGGCCAGCTTTGACAACTCGATATAGTTGGATCTTTTGCTGCTGAGTGCTCTTGATTTGTGTATCCGTTATACGATTAGTGGTGGCCTGTTCCATGTAGTTTGGGTTTAGTTCTATTGGTGTGAGTTGTTCCGCAATGTTAGATATGTCCAACAATGGTGGGAAGTATGGCTGAAGGTGATCTACATTGAACACTGGGTGGAGACCAAGGAACAATGGGATGTTGAGCTCGAAGGCATTGTCACCAACGGCCTTGGTGATGGTGTATGACCCATAACAGAGCGGGGGAAGCTTGCGGTGGGGCCCAACAAGGTGCTCTTTCTAAAAATGAAGCCAAATTTTGTCACCCACCGGGAACTTGTGCGGCACTCGATGTTGATCATGGCGTTGCTTGTCCTTAGCATTGGATATGTCCAAGATATCATGGACCTGTTGGCCAATGTGTTGAATGTGCTCAATGAAGCTATAAACCCTTTTAGCTTCGAACTGCACGTGAGTCGAATCTACGCGAGTGGCTATAAATGGTATGGCCACATCAATGGGGCATAATGGCTGAAATCCCAACCCTACCTGAAAGGGTTATGGCCTGTTGAGTTGTGGAGAGCTCTGTTTGGCCATTAGTTTGGGGATGGAAAGCCGTGGACTTAGTGAGTTTTATATCTAGCATCGACCAGAGACTTGACCAAAATGCACTCAAGAATCAGTTGTCCCAATCTGAGATAATGGACCATAGGATCCCAAAGTGTACCCACACTCACTCAAAGAAGAGATTAGTAGCGGCCTCTGCTGAGATACTCTTCTTGCAGGCCGCCATGATGGCCAACTTGAAGAATCTGTCGATGACCATGAAAACACAATCATTTTCGTGCTTAGTAGAAGGAAGGCTCGACATATAATCCATGGAGACAAATTCCCAAGGTCGGGTAGGAGTAGGTAGAGGAGTATATTGGCCTTGCTTCTTGAAGGTTGGTTTGGCACAAGCGCAGGCAGTGTAGGATCTGATGTACTTCCCAACATCCTGACAAAGTTTTGGCCAATAAAAATACTTCTGCAATACTGACATTGTTTTCTCTACTCCGAAATGTCCATCGAACCGATTATAGTGTGCCTCCAAAATCATCTTGGCACGCTCACTTGAAGGAACACATATGTATCCTAAGTGGCATAACAGTGCATCTTGAAGGTGAGAATTTGGAACTTTCTTCCCTTTTAGGAGTGTCTGGTATGCTGCTGAATTATGGATCGCACTTGTAAACATGCAGCCACCCCAATGTCTTGTGCCCATAGGAGTTGAGCACAATGATTAGCGCCATGACCGGTAGTTTGCTGAGGCAATCAACGACATTATTAGTGTTGACCTTCTTATGCTTAATGTTCAAGTGGAACTATTGTAGATAGGTGGACCATTTCTGATGGTGATCATTCTGCAACTTCCCTTGTGTTTGTATGAACTGTAGAGGCCGGTGGTTTGTGTGGATGACCGTTTCCTTCCCCAGAATGTAATGCTTCCATTGACGACAGACCTACACAATGGAATACATGTCTTTATCATAATTGGGGTACTTTTGGACTATGTTTGAAGGTGTCTCGTTGTTGTAAGCCACTGGATGTCCATGTTGAGTAAGAAATGCCCCAATAGCATAGTCAGAGGCATATGTCTCAATCTCAAATGGTTGTTGCAGGTCTGGCAATGTGAGCACTGGTGTAGAACAGAGGCGATTGTTCAACTCGGAGAACACTCGCTGCTTGGATTTCTGACCAAAAGAACTTTGTTTTCGCTCTGCCCTTGGTGACTTGACTTAAAGGCCAAGCGATCTAAGAGAACCCCAACACGAACCTGCGTTAGAAATTGGCCAGACCCAAAAAGCTATGGAGCTCTGTTAGAGTGGTTGGGGCTGACCAATCTTGAATGACTTGTACATTGGATGTGTCCATATGTACACCCTACTCATGAATGATGTACCCCATATATTGAACCTGGGTCAGGCGAAAGGTGCATTTTTCCATGTTAGCACACAACTTGTGTTGTCGAAGGGTTTTAAGGACCTATCGAATATGGTGGAGGTGTTCTTCCCAACTCTGGTTGAAGATCAAGATGTCATCTAGATACACCACCACGAACGCGTTGGTGAAGGGCCACAAGATGTCATCCATCAATCTCATGAAAGTTGCAGGGGTGTTTGTCAACCTAAATGGCATGACCAACCTTTCGAAAAGGCCCTGCTTGGATTTGAAGGCAGTCTTCCACACATCGGTGGTTCAATAGGCACCTGGTGATAACCTAACTTCAAGTCAACCTTGTTGAAAAATTTAGCCCTCTTGAGTTGGTCCAAAAAGTCATCAATCCATAGTATTGGGTGCCTATTCTGGACAATGATCTTGTTTAGTGCCCAATAGTCAATACAAAGTCTCCAGGTCCCATCCTTCTTCTGTACCAATATAATCGGGCCCCTACAGGGTGATGAAATTTGCCTGATGTGCCCTTTTTGCAGTAGTTCCTGAATCTGCCTCTTGATCTCATCGTTCTCCATAACATAGCGGCAATAGATCGCTCCATCGGTCAGCAGCACGCCGGGGTTAGGTCGATGGAATTCTTGACCTGACAGTGCAGGGGTGCCCCTGTGGGTGAGGCAAAAATGTCCCTGTACTCCTCCACGACCTTGTCCATCTATTTATGTTGTGCAGAGGAGCCCTGCCTAGAAGTCGTGGCCACAACATTCTTCTCTCCCTCAGGGCGAATCATAAGGAAAATGAATTTCTTAGTTTGGGAAATGATCTTACTGCATTTCTTTGCAGTGATCAAAGAGATGGTGGTAGGCGGGGCTACCTCTGGTATCCTGTACAACTTATTAGCCAAAGTAATAAGCACAGAGCGAGGTCTAGACTGATATGCAGCATGTCGCTTCCACAAGTATGGTTGTCCTAAAAATACATCAGAAACTTCAAGAGGAGCAACGTCACACAATACCTCATCCGTGAAGGGCTTGATGCTATAGGGAAGGCGACGCTGCTGGTTGACCCGAAGATCTCATCATTGGTGAAGCCACCCAATGGTGTACGGCTGTGGATGTGTTGTAGTCTTTAGGCCCAGCTACTTCACGACTTCTGCCGAAATGAGGTTCTTTTGGTTCCCCCTGTCGACAATGAACTGCAGCGAAGAACCCTTCACCCACATCTGTGAGTGGAAGAGGTGTTCCCCCTCCTCTGGATCTTCAGGCTCAATTTTCTGGATCTTTGTGGTCGCCACGATGGCAATGGGCTCCACATTAATGATCTGCTTCCCTTTGTCAGTCCCCTTATCGGGTTCTGATTTAGAGTCAGAATCTGCATTTGATTTAGAAGCCTTCAACTTGGCCAATAGTGACTGCTTGGCTCAACACTCACTTGTATTTTGAGTGGAGCTCTTATGGAACTCACACCATTTTCTCGTGTCCTTCTTCATCTTCGTGGTGTTGTTTTTTGCTTGCGACTTCAGCGAGTTGTCCTAGGTAGCCCCGCCTTGGCTTGGTCCCTTGTTCTGTGGTTTGGGGGTGCCTTTTCCTTGCATTGGATTCACTTGTCCAAAGTCTCACTTCTTCAGTTTAAACTTCTATTCAATCTTTACAGTGTAACGATACGTCGTGCTAAGCAAGAAAATGTCCAAGAACTCCATCTCATCCTAGATGTACTTGTGTAGATAATTGCGGTACTTAAGCACCAAATGTCGTTTAGTATTTTTGATACCTAGCTTCATGCGAAGGGTATGGAAAGTATTTGTGAACTCTGACACATCTTGGTCCCTTCCCTATCGTAGCGTGGTCCACTTTATGTATTTGTCTTCATAGCTCCTGACATGGTAATTTTGTTCCTTGATGGCATCTCAAAAAGAATTCTAAGTGGGTGCAACTAAAAACAATGAGGGTTCACTCTCGTCCTTTTATTCACATTAGGTTTCCCACCAGTGCTTGACGTGTGGGGCGGCTTTGAGAAGTGCAAACATAATCTTTTCCCAATTTGAAAAGTCATGAACTGAAAATATCCTTCCAATAGATTTAACCATTTATCTACGACTTTTGCATCTATCAGGCCTTCAAATATGGGAATATCAAAGTTAATTGGTACCTTAAAAGGAGTGGTTGTTGGATGAATATGCATCGCCTATGGGTATTCATCGAAGTATCTGGGCAAAGTTATCTATCATTGCGTCCCTTAGTTGCTCGAGAGCTTCTTTGAGCAACATTTTGAAAGGATCTCCTACCCCCTCGTCTTTCTTTTCTTCTACCATCGGAGGTCGTCGGGTTTTGCGAGGTTGATCCTGTAATGGTTCAACGACATCAAGCCCTGATTCCTTATACCTTGACCTCATTGGGGACATGCAAAGAAAAACAGAGAAAGAGCAGCCCGCTTTGATACCACCGATCTGAACTTAAACACGAACACAACAACTTATTGATATAATCATAACCACAGATATGCGGCAAAAAAACACTTCGTTTCATTAATGGAAAAATATTGAACTATGCTTACAAACATAATGGAGATAAGATAGCTCGGGTGATGGTAGCTTATCTCTAAGGAGAGATGTGGCAGCTACATGCCTCTGAACTGTGTTACAATGAGGCTCAAAGGTCTATTTATTATTGAGAAACAATGGAAAACCCTAAACATCCAAAAACCTAACCCTAGGAGATGAAGCACCAAACTTGTGGGCTCTATTTGGGTAAATTGGTACATCAACTTCCTGGGGTCGTAAATTTGACATACGATCTCCGTTTGGCTATCATAATACCTCGTTTCAAAGATCTTGAAGAGAAGGCCGAATACAAACTAGCAAATTGATTTGTGAAGTATTTGGTCTCTATGTTTTCCCTAAAATTGTCGTTTAGGGCCTCAAAACGACTCTGGAAGTTCACGACGCGAAAAAACTGCCAAAAATAGTAAATTGTGCTACAATGAAGGAAACTGAAAGAACTGAAAGAGACAGTGTTGGGGGTCTAAGTGGAATAGGCAGGTGGCCACCAATATCCACCTGGATCAGTTCTATCTTTTGATGAAATAGAAACTCCTCAAGCTAGCAAGACACTTCAACCCGAGCTGATGGTTATGTCAGGTTCTCGTAGTCTTGAGGTTAGTTCCACTTCTGATCAGAAATCTGTTGAATCTGTCCAGGATCCTCATCACTCCGTTGTTCACATTAAATATCAATCTCTTTCATAGTTTTCGCATCCTCCACTTGATCTAATATTGATCTAAGACAAACAATTAAGGTATTACAGACTCATGTGCATGGATGTGCCTATGTTATTTTATGCAATGGATTGATAAGATTGTGAAATACACAGACAGTGAAGCAGTTAGAGAAAACATAACAAGCAGACATGTAAACACAACAAGTTTATTAAGGAGTTCACCCAATACTCCTTGGTTACATCTCTCGGTCCAGCCTTTAGTGGTGACCTCTCTATTATGCTTTCAAAAGAAGAGTTTTTACAACAGTGAGCTCAATTTGAGTCTCACACAGTAGATATAAATCAGCAAGACTGTACTTGGATCCCCCAAGTCTCTGGAGTACACAGACTCTACTTACTGAACTCGACCTCTATTGGTCACAGTAATATGAGCCCAATCTGAGATTCATACATGACAAGCATATATAGAGGAGTTCGCTTGAACCTCTTGAGCCTTCTCTAGAGTACACAGACTGTCTGACTCTCTTTAGCTCTGTCTGGCTCGATGCTGCCTTTTTGCTTCTGCAGGTCAACTCGGCTTCTTCTCTCTACTCTTAGCTTTCTGAGTCTAACTTGCTTCTTTCCATCTCAGTTCGTGGCTTTAAAGCCAATCTGCTTTTTGACTGTTTGTTTCCGCTTCCGGCGTTCCGGTTTCCCTGCCTCTATCCATCTGAATCCCTCTGTTCTGTGTAATCATCATTACATAACGCCTCACAGGGAGGTGGCTACCTATTTCGTAACGAACTGAGTGTCAGTTCCCTTGGACGTTCTCAAAACGACTGTTTATTCTGTTAACTCCAAGAATGCCCGCGAAACACGACTTTCTGCCAATGAATCATCCACGTCGGACTTCAAATCCTATATAACTTTGCCTATTTACTTCGTCAAATCCGGTCACCCATCGGAACGCATCTATGTTGTTGATATGGAGCATCCAAATCCAACGGTCATCGTCCATATCGGGCGGATAAGTAACATGATGTTTACCCGTCCGATGTGAGCGGTTTTCTCTCTCTTTCGCCGGACGCGTGGCACCCATTGTGTGGCATCGGGCAGGACTCGGTTGAAACTGCTTACCGCTCGAAGCCCTTCCGATATTCTGCCGGCTTTTGTGGGACCCCGCCTCTGACGAAATCGACGCAATATCCGTTACATTTTATAACTTTTCGGGTTCGGGCGCTCGGGGCTTTTCCTTCTTTAAGGGGTTTGCCCGACGATATGTGATTAGCGACTTGTTGCTAATCGCATACCAGAAACTACCCATGTTTCTTAATTTGACCTCTGGTTTTGTTAATTTGTGGTAGTGCGCGTTACCATGGGCCAACGTCCTGTGCGCTTGACCGAGGGTCCTCGTTGCTCCATGCTGTTCACAAATTGCAACTGCTTTCGAGGATATCCCTGATAAGCTTGATCTTTATAAGACTTTGAAACTTTGGCATAAAGAGTTCATGAAAACTTAGAGAGTGTTCTAGGATCCAATTCGCATCACTACCTTCCCACTAAAAAAGCTTTTGGACCACCAAAAGTTGGTTTTTAAGCATCAATCAAGTGACAATATAAATTCCTCGCTTGCCCAATTTCTATCCATCTTGCACTGCTTGGTTTTGAACCTTTGAGCCCAATCTTTTGGTACTCAACATCTCCTCTGCGCGTAGTTCTCACCTTCCTGTCCAGAAGTGTATCTTCGTGCAATTCATTGAAATATTCAGGCAACAGATCATCAATAGAAGGCAATTGACTCTACTCTTAGGGATCTTCAATCAATGAAGGTTCAAATAGTCTCAAGCTTTCTACATTAACAACTAAATAGATGTGCATGTAAGCTGGCAAATCAAGTTGAAAAGCATTCTCACCAATTTTCTCAAGTATCTTGAAAGGTCCATACCTTATCGACTTCAGCTTCTTACCTTCACCTTGCATTCTGTCTTTTTTGATATACAACTAGACTTGATCACCGACTTGGAAACTATGCTCAATCCGATGCTTATCATGCCTTGCCTTGTACTTGGCTTGGCTCTTTTCCAGCTATTCCTATACTACCTGGTGAATATCTTGGATTTGTTCGATGAACTTGGTTGCCTTGTCCACATCACTGTGTCCATCAACCGCTATGTCTTTACCAAATACAAAATCTAAGGTAGACCTTGGTGTGAAACCTAAACAGGTCTCAAAAGGAGATCTCTATGTAGAAGAATGTTTAGCTAGGTTGTAAGCATGTTGCACATAACATAGGTGTTCATCCCAAAGCTTGGGATGCTCGCTGCAATAGCCTCTGAGCAACTGGATCACTGTCCTGTTGACCACTTCTGTTTGGCCATCTGTTTGTGGATGAAAAGTTGTGCTCTTCTTTAGTTTGGTGTCCATCAATTCCCACTGACTCGACCAAAATTTCCCAACAAATCGGGAGTCTCGACCAAATATAATGGAAGTGGGTAATCCAAAATGAACCCATAAATGCTGAAAGAACAATTTTGCAGTATGTTCAGCTGTAATTTGTTTGTTACAAGGTATTAAAATACACATTTTGCTGAACCTATCCACAATAACATATAAATAGTCATGACCTTTTCTAGATTTAGGCAGTCCCCCAACAAAGTCCATGGAAACACTTTCCCAAGGATGAGAAGGAACTGGTAGTGGAGTGTATAACCCTAGTTTTCTATCGTTGGGCTTGCTTTTAGCACACATAGTACACCCTCTTACATATCTATAAATTATTTCATTCATTTTGGGCCAATAACAAAATCTTTGTAGTTGTGCAATCGTTTTACTTACACCAAAGTGACCTAATATTAGAGAAGTGTGTGCTTCTCGAATTATCTTTACTCTTTCAGTTTGTGGAATGCATAATTTTCCAAAACGATACAAGAGTTGGTCCTTAACATGATAACTAATTCTTCTACTTGTTTACCATGGCTTAAAGTTGCATATACATCTTTAAAATCTATATCTTGAGCATATTGTTCAATGTAGCTTTCATGCAATACTGAATTATGCTTAAGTATAGTAGATGTATTTATGATTGGTCTAGACAACATATCTGCAACTTTATTGTGTATGCCCTTTTTATATCTGATGACAAGATGAAATAGTTGTAGAAAACCCATCCACCTATAGTGTCTTGATTGTTGCAACTTAGTTTGTGAGTGCACATATTAAAGTGGTTGATGATCAGTATGTATAACTGTCTCTTTGCCCATTAGGTAATGTTTCCACTTTTTCACACTCTATACTAATGCATACAATTCTTTATCATATGTGGGATAATTAACTACTGCAGAATTAAATGTCTCAGAATGATAACATATGGGTTTACCGTGTTGCATCAACATTGCTCCCATGGCATAGTCACTGGCATCCGTTTCAATCTCAAATGGTCTTTGAAGAACGAGCAGTGCTAGTACTGGTGTTGTACTAATCTTTTCTTTCAATGTGTCGAACACTTTATGCTATTTGCCTCCCCACTGAAACACCTTGTTCAATCTTGTTAAAGCATGTAAGGGAGCTGTCATGCGGAAAGAGTTAATCTTGCGGACAAAACAACCTCCCTAGAAGCCTAAGACTCTCTAGTGACAAACAAAACAAACAAGAGCAATCCTTCTCTAAACATACATTACCATACAAGAACCAAGTGTTTTAGATCCTACCTTAGTCCAACGTTGTTGTAGCAGTCCAGCCTGCCGATCCAGATGAGCTCCTCCGTCACTCGAAACCTGCATGCACTAACAATCAAACGATTACATAGCACCTGAATATCTCATAAAATAAAACATATTCAACATACAGACCAAGGAGTATATGAAACAACTCATTAATAACAAATTGTTGAGAAGAATGGACTTATTTGTATTAAATAGGAAACAAAAGAAACCATTACAACCTGAGCCTTGGTGTTGTGCAAGTTCCTCCCAGGGTCCAGCAAGAGTTTTCCTTTACTTTGACAAGCTCACCCACTTCCAATATGGCAACAAGAAAGGATGGTAATCTCTCCTCACAAGTTAACAATGGCAGTCCTAATTCTAGCAACATCTACCCTTTGGAATGTTCAGCTTTCAACCTCCCCTCCTCTGGCCCAAAGCCTATATTTATAGTGTTCTAGAGGAAGTTATTCAGTTCCAACATCAATGGGATACTCCCTCTTTTGGATGGGGTAGCTCCTCTCTTGATGGGATAAGTTCCTCTATCATAGGGATGCAGGAACCATCTGGAGGCGCTCAATACACGTCAAACACTCTTCTAGAAGGCTCTAGAAGTGACCACAAGTAACTTTTAAAGATGAAACTCGCGCCTTTTGACCTTTACAGGGGTACG
>APFE031020642.1:0-12693 GCA_000404065.3 Pinus taeda
AATATACAAGTTCAACATATATACAGTTAAAAAAGCATGGAACAAGATTTCAAATGAATTATTAATATTTAAATAAACTTTGTTACAATAACATAGCTTAATATCATATCTTATCAATAAGAGTGCTGAAAAAACCATTTCAAATGAGAGTTGTTCATATAATATCTTTTTTAATTAATCAATTTAATTGAAACGGAAAAAAATCCTACATAGATCTCAATCTTGGATTTGCATATAATATTATGAATATTTTAAATATTCCATAGAAATTAATTCCCTTCCAACTCACCTAATAGATTCAGTTGTTAAATGATAATTTTCATTAAAGCAATTCAACATGAATTTCTAAATTAAATTAGAATATATATATTATAGATATATAAATATATATATATTATATAAATAAATAATTATAGAAAATTCTACGTAATAACTAGTACTCACACTTAGTTTAATTGACTAATGGATTTGAATCTTCATAAGTTGTGAGTTGACCAATTAATGTTTTCATAAAAAAATAGAAATGAAAGTGAAAATGTTGTGTTAAAATGGTGTTTTTTGGTGAGTACCCTACCTCATTGGTTGTAATGAAGCTTTATAACATTATTTCTTTAGTAGAGTGTTTAGTTCAAATTGATATAGAGAAACTTAGTTTCAAGTGAGATGTCAATTCCAATAATCTTGTTTTGCACAACCATTTGCCTCTTACAAAGTGCATGAGATTGTACATGATTGGTATAAAGTTCAATGTTATTTCTTTGGTAGAGTGTTTTGTTCAAATTGATATAGAGAAACTTAGTTTCAAGTGATATGTCAATTCCAATAATCTTGTTTTGCACAATCATTTGTTTCTTACAAAGTGCATGGAGATTGTACATGATTGATATAAAGTTCAATGCAATTTTGTTTGGTGCAATGAAGGCACGGAATATGGAACAAAATTTTTATTGTTATCTCTTAAATGAGGGTGTGTTTTAAACAAGACTATTTCAAAATAGAAAATGGAGTTGGGATGATCTATAATTTGTGATTTAGTATTAAATTATTTTCTAAATAAATTGTAAAAACAAGTTAATTAACTTTTAGGAATAATACACAATAAAAGTTGTTTTACTATTAATTTAACAACTAAAGTTATATAACTTAAATAACTAGTAACCATAGATAAATATCAAAACACTTTGTCTCTACTCAAAATGCTTAGTTCATAAAACATTTCATATCCTCAAAAAAAAAAAAAAAAAATCATTAAAAAAATAAATAAAATATATTAGTAGCCATTATCAAATATTTCCCAAATATTATAAGTTTGTCAATGATTTGTGACTTTGTATTAAATTGGTTGAATTTGGCCCATTCACTTTGAATAAAATGAGGAATAAAATTGTAGTTTCAGACAATACCTTTTAGCATTGTAACTAAAACCAATGTTTTGTGTTTGGTTCGAGGAAATAAGGTAAAATAGCTTTAACAAAACAAATGAGGAATTCAAGACTAACCTCCCAATAAATGTCGACTCTCTCATCCTAAATTAGTTTGGATCTCATAATCTGTGCATTGTAGAATGCATTGCATTGGATTTTCCACCAACCAAGTGTCCATCTTTGCTAGAGTTTTAAATCCTTTAACCTATGAAAACATATACACACAAACATTAATTAAAGACAAACTAAAGGAGAGAAAAGTTTAACATCTTGCATTCTTGCATTCAAGAAATCAATTTCTTGTAATAAGATCAATTTCTTCAACTCTTGATATACCTTGGAGGCACCAATTATAAAAAGTATGAGTAAATAAAACAAATTCAACAAAGTTAGGGAAAAAATGCTCATAAGATCCTAAAAATTAGTAACTATATATCAATAAAACTTAATAAAATTAAGAAAAAAAATCACACAAGATTCTAAAAGTTAATTATTTTCTACTAATTTAATTATATTATATAGTTCTTGCTTTATTGAACCAAAATTATAGAAATATGAAGAGAAAAAATCAAAGCCGAATTAAAAATTAACCAAAAAAAAACTATGATTATGAAGTTGAGTTTGAAAATAGAATATATATATGTGTGTGTAAAATTAAAAAGTAATAAAACTAAAAATACATAAATAAATATTGGAAAAATGATTTTTTTTTTTCAAATTTGTCATTTTAATTGAAAATATGGAAAATGAGAAAATAAATATAATATATATATATATATAAAATAAAAATTAAACAACAATTAGTAATTAATAAAAATATGGAATTTGCTAAAACTTTACCAATTCAGATTACAAATAAATAAATTTATATATTAACAAAGTACAAAAAATTGAAATTCTTAATATAACATTACTGATAAGCCCACGAGCAATTTTTGTGGTTAAAGGCAAATTAATAAGTAAAACAAACTGAATAAATAATCCAACTAAGTTAAATTATATATATATAAAATATACTAACATACAAATAAATTAAGATAATATTAAATACTATATATAAATATTATATAATATAATAATATATTTATATATATTATTATAGTATTTCTAATTAGATCTTGACTATCAAGATACCTATTCCAAGCAACATTCTTCATAGTAGTTGTAATGGAAAGTAAAATGAGCT
Organism: Pinus taeda; assembly: GCA_000404065.3. Lineage (NCBI taxonomy): Eukaryota > Viridiplantae > Streptophyta > Pinopsida > Pinales > Pinaceae > Pinus > Pinus taeda. The sequence continues at coordinate 2,611 of APFE031020642.1, forward strand.
CACTCAATTTCTTACACGACATTGGCATTGACATAATCTCTATCAAGAGGTGAAAGTCAAAATTATAAGTTTAGCATGCATTTATGAAAGTTTCAGAAGTGATATCAAGGTCAAGCAAGGTTGTCCACTGTCTCCTACTCTTTTTGGTTTATATATCAACAAGCTTAAGGAGTGGTTAAATTAGCAAGGGGGTGATGGTATATATTTGGGCTTGTTATAAGCTTATTTTGTATGCACATGAGCTTATTAATTTCTTACACGACATTGGCATTGACATAATCTCTATCAAGAGGTGAAAGTCAAAATTATAAGTTTAGCATGCATTTATGAAAGTTTCAGAAGTGATATCAAGGTCAAGCAAGGTTGTCCACTGTCTCCTACTCTTTTTGGTTTATATATCAACAAGCTTAAGGAGTGGTTAAATTAGCAAGGGGTTGATGCTATATATTTGGGCTTGTTATAAGCTTATTTTGTATGCACATGAGCTTATTATGATTGCTAGATCCGCTCTTCATGCGCAAGAGCACTTACTATACCTTGAGCATTTTTGTAGGAGTGTGGGGATGCAAGTCAATATCAACAAAATGAAAGTAGTGGTTTTCTCTAAGAAAATAAAACATAACCAACATAAGTTCTAGCTTGAAGGAAACATTCTAGAAGAAGTTGTGGATTACAAATATCTCGGAATTGACTTCAACAAAACTCTAAGGTGGAATGGTTGTAGAAAGAAAAGAACTCTGAGGGGGTTGGAAATTATTTTATGCTTTTCAATATAGGTGTAGAAAGGCAAAGTTATGGGACAATAAACTACCCAAACACTTTTTGGGCTTCTAGTGATTCCCGTGATTCTATATGGTTGTGAGCTATGGGTGAGCAATATATGTGACATGCAGTGGAGACAAATTGAGAAAATTGAGAAGCTTTTGATTACAAACATATTCAAGGTTAAAAGTGGAGTTCCTTATGCTATCTTGTTAAGTGAAAGAAGCCGTGCTATGGTGGGATTCATAAGATATTTAAAAAAAGAGCAAATGGAAGAGGGTAGGTGGCCTAAAATTGTCTATAATGACAGATTATGCAAGAGAAAAAATACTTGATGCAACAAAATAACAAATAGTTTAGTAAATGGGGTATTTTCTTGAACGTTTGTCCCATAAATAGCGAAGAGATAAAAAGTTTTGGTATGGAAAAGTTTGACAAGGGTACTTGGCATAAGAAGATAGGCAAAAAGAAAAAAATACTATATTAAAGTGTTTAATCCCAGTCATAGCCATCAACCAAAAGCATACATAGAGGCCAATATCTCTTTGAGAGCCAAAGTTCTTATTGCTAAGTTAAGGACTAATTCTCAACTCCGTTGTGAAACAGGGTGCTGGAAAAGACCAAAAGAAGTCTTGGAGGAAAGATTATGCACTTTTTTTCTTGATTATGCACTTTTTTTCTTCTGAAAAAGTGGAATAGAAAAAAACATTTCATTTTAGAATGTGAGGCCTTCAAAGACAAAAAGGAAAATTATACAGATATGCTCTCAACTAGCTTTTGGGATAATCTATTTAGCCATAGGTTTGTGATGAAGCTAGGAGCATTTATTTTGAAGCTTAGCAGAAAAAGGGCTGACTACATACATCAAGCACATGAAGAATCAATATGTGCTATCTTTAGCCTACTCGACTTGAAAATAATTTCTTTCATCTTTCTTTCAAAGTCCACCATTCAAATGTTTTAGGGTAACACTATAATGGTTATAATTAATAATTAAAGTAATAAATTGAAAATTAAGTTATGTGGAAGTATATTTGTCTCTCTTAAAATAAAAATAAAATATTCTTTAATTAAATAGATATGTGAGTCATATTTTTCAAATATATTTTAGCCATTTGATATCAACTGATAGAAGTTTATAAATAAAATATTTCAATATGACTATAATCATGTAATAAAAACACCTAAATAATTTTTAAACAGATATGTGAGTTAAATTTTTCAAATATATTTTAGCACTTGATATCAACTATATAAATTATAAATAGAATATTTTCATATGAGTATAGTCATATAACGAAAAAACACCAATTTAATTTTATATAATCTCTATAACATTCAAAAATATTAATTAAATCATAAAAAATTACACATAACCTTTTTCACTCTTTAACAAGTTTGCACCTAAAATAATTTGATCTTTCTAGACTGATAAATAAGTGGTTAAGATATATCTATACTCATGTAACTTAAGTTAATTAATAAAACCAACATCCTGATATAAACCATAGCTGAGTACAGTTACCAACCAAATCTAAGATCATCACCATAAAATAAAATAAAATAAACACAGCAAGCTGGACAAAATCTAAATGGGAAACCCTACAAATCGTTGCCGCCTTCATCATCAGTGTGCAGTGGACCGAAGGTTGCACGGCTTTATATATTGCGAGTATGTCACAGCAGACCTAGAGAAGTGGGGGTTATGATTCGAGCCGAAGGGTGTTTATTGTAATCCACAATGCTACTGTTCTGTGATGGAACAACTCATATCATTGGAATACATGGGAGTCCACAGTAAGGAACACGGTACAGGCTGTGCACATGGAGATCGAGTGAAAATTTTACTTCAAAGTTTCTGTTTCAGTTTCATCATTATTTTTTGTTGCGTAATCTTGGTTCCTCCGTCGAAAAGAATGAGCTGTCAACACCTATCTGAAAACATTTAAGCCCCTGCCTTACGAAACTGTTTGGGTCGTCTATGCATTAATGGTTATTCCATATATTGAGGCATGTTATGTACATCTGCCTTCAAATATCTCTGGTATCTGATTACGTTCTGGTTATTCCTTTTTCTTCAACCAAACCGCATGCCTGTTCTCTCAGAACACTTAAATTTTACGCCATTATTGTACTTCAATGATGATGTAAGCATTCAGGGACGCACTCGGAGACAGACAATAGATAGTAAATTTGATGTAAGGCACGCAGATGTTAGATAGTTGTATTGAGGAGTGGAGAACATTGAATTTCTGGCAAGGACGTCGATGCTTAGTTGTTACTATATATATTTTGATTGAAGGATAAAACAATTTGAAACCAAGAATGACATATGTTTTGGTAACAATGACTTAAGTTTTGGAAACCAATAATGACATATGTTTTAGGCATTTGTGGTTAATTTATTTTGAGCTTAGTCTATTTAAACTAGAAATAGTATTTCTCACTTTTCAAATTCTAATAGGGATCTATCATGATCAATGTGAATGATGATAGAAGAAGAGCTTTTGAATCCCAACATAGATTCATCGTAAGTACCAATGTGAATGATGATAGAAGAATGATTTTTTTATACAATAAATAGTTTAAAGAAATAGTAATAAAAGTTTTTATCCTTAATTGTTTTCTTAATAATTTTTATCCTTTTAATTAGATTTTAAATACTTTAGATGATGGAATCTTAATTATCTAATTAAAAACTATTTTTTCTAAATAATAAATAAAATTTTATTATTATATCAATGAAATAATATTGGTTATTATTATTAATTTTAATTGTATAATTTGAATAAAAATTAACTCAACATAATTTAAATTTAAATTAATTATGCTTTCAATTATAAAAGTAATTTTTTATTATAATTGAATTGATGAGCATTATTATTTTTAAATAAAAATAGATAATTATAATGGCTTTTTGATATTTATAATTAAAAATTATTTATTATTATTATATTAATTAAATTAATATTCTTTTAATATAAAGATATTTATATTTAAATGATAATAATTATTATAAAATCTGAAAAATAATGATCTATTTTAATTTTTTTAATGTATTGAATAATATAATGTATGAATAGGTTTTTATACTAGCATGTTTTGGTGGTTCTAACCCTCTAATTAAGGGAAGCCAATTTAAAATGATCTCAATATCATTGTTCCTATTGAGATTCCGTGGATGTTTTATAATCTCAAGAGCCTCCATGATCTTCCTTCTTTGATGTTGTTCTTCCCTTACAATAATTGATGCACTTTCCAAACAAAATTGATGTTTTGTTTTTCAGGAATGCTCCACAAGGGCTGAAGTACAAGATCTTCCATTCTTAATATGAACTCCATGTTCTTTCAGTCTTTTCTGCAAAGAACGACCTCTTTCACAAATGTAACTTTTGCCACATGAACAATAAATTTTATAAACTCCCTTGAGTTGTTGTATCAATATTATCCTTGACAGACCTCATACCCTACTTAATTATTCCACGTGCTGAGAACTGTGTGACTATGTCTTCTTTTTTTTAAGATTTTGGCAATCTTATGTGTCACCCCTTGAATATATGGTAGGAAAACTCTACCACACTCCGTTAAGTCTTGGGACTTAGGTATCCCAACTAGCACTCTCCTTTTTGCTCTCTCTATGGATTTCTTAATTTCTTTTCCTTTGTAGCCTATACTATTAAATACTGAAGATAAATGTTCCTTCTCTTCCCTCAGACATTCAGGGTTAGAAATTTGAAAGGCCCTAATGGCAAGGGTATTAGGCACACCTAACTTTTTAGATGGATGATGGTACGAATCAGCGTGGAGGTGGAGGTAGCTTTATGTGTGAGAGGCTTTTCTAAAAACTTTATGTCCTAAAGAACAACTCTTTAGGACATAATTTTTTTAGAAAAACCACTCACACAGAAAGCTACCTCTACGCTGATTCCTACCATCATCTGTCCTAAAACTTCTATTTATTTTGATTTAAGATTTTATTCCTATGCTCAAAAAGCTTGGAGAGAAGCCTTAGTATTGTGACAATAGTAACTATGATTAAAAATAAAAAAATGTAAAGATTGTAAAATATAATGTAATATGATATTAATTAATTATTACATAAGAATTATTTTTATAATTGAAAGCATATAACTTAAATTTAAATTTATGTTTATTAATTTATGTATAAATCTTAAACTAATTAAAATTAAATAATAATAATAATTAATTTAATATAATTTATTTTAATTATTTAGAATAAAAATATATTTATTTGTTATTTAAGAATAAAAATTATTTTTTATTAGGAATTAATAAGATAATACATTATCAATATAAATCTATTATGTAAATTAGAAATAAATGAATAATAATATATTAAGGAATTCGTTTTATAACAATCCATTCAATTATTACTATTACAATATTCAACAAATATGAAATTTATTAAAAATAATAAAAAATAATAAGTAAACAATTGATTTAAAAGGTGGATAAAAACTTTTATCAATGTTAATAATTGTTATTCACAAAAATAAAAATAAAAATTATTGGCCAACTTTCAATCAGAATATTCCCTTAAACTATTTATCCTATAAAAAAACTCTTATTTTATCATTATGAAGATTGGTAGTGATGATGGATCCCTATTGGGATTTGAAAAGTTGATAAATCTGATTTCTAATATTGTGGATACTCCGAGACTAAGCTCATAAGATTTATTATCAATTGTATATGAGATCAAAAAATGGGAATTTAAAACTATACTCCCTAAACTTTTATGGTGGATATGGAAAGTTTGTGTTCACAATATATATTTTTATCAGAAAATCTATATCCAAAAGCTTATGATAATTATGATAATTTAATGTTATGAGGATTTAACAATTTTTTACATTTACTTTACTAATTAATAAAAATTTTTATTCCATAATTTAATTAATATAATAATTTAAGTAGAAAGAAATTAAATTTAATGGTGTAAAGACAATTAATATAATTATAATATCTTTGATTAATAAAATGCCATTTTAAATATTATATAATAACAGATATTTTTTAATTTATATGAATTTTTTTTTTTTTTTTTTTTTAATTCTAAGTTTTTGATTAAGAACCAAGTGAAAAACTTTTTGGGAGTTTAGGTTAAACATGTTATTTTCGAAAATTGAACACTAAAACTAGAAGAATTAATATCCCATCTTAACCATTCTTCTATCTTTATTACAATATTCCTTTTTTTTAAATAAACTGTAATCGTTGAAATTTGCATTCCATCTCAGCCATTCTCCTATTTTTAGGACAATATTCCTTTTTTTTCTTTAAAATACACCTTAACCTTGAAAATTGCATCATAATCTTTTCCCACAGTAAACCTTCCTCAACACCATGACAGGATACACTTATTAAAACATCTTGCAAGTGAAAACTTTGATACCTCTTCCTTCCTCAGCACCATAACAGATACTCTTATTAAGTGAAAAATTTGATACCTTTTACGAGATGTCGCAACTCTAAAATCTTTTAGTTCATTGGATGATGCGTTTTCCGGATCGGTTTATTGGGTTGAGCGGTTATTCCTAATCGGAAGACATATTCTCATATTTTGTTATGTAAATATTTATTTTAACTCTGTATATTCTATAGTATATAGTGTATCTGTATATATCCTATAGAGATATATAAATCTTAGAAGCAAATTTTAATAATTTTAAACCATTTTTTATTTTGGTAAATTTAATATATTTTTGAAAAAAACAAACATTTACCTATCAAAATTATAATCTTGAATCTTAAATTTTTTAAAATACAATATTTCAATTTTTACAAGATTCTAATCTATTTTATTGAGAAAATTATTTTAATGGTTTTGATATCCTTTTACTAAACTAAAAATATTATATTTCATATGAGAACGAGGATTGGAATTGGAGGTAATGTTTTTGAATATATTTCATATGAGAACGAGGATTGGAATTGGAGGTAATGTTTTTGAATAAGAGCCGTTATGGTATGGAAACAAGTTTCTTTGTAACAAAATCAATATTTCTCTTCATTTTCAATTAGGTCTTGCTTCAGCTTGCCCCAAATAATAAATATAATTCAAAAACTAATGATTCAGTCAAGCTCTTAGTCTAACCTCTTCCAATCTGTTAAATATATTTGAAAAATTGTTGCTTCATAAATCTAGTCAAGCCGTGAGTCTAATCATTTGCTAATCATTAGGTACAGACAGACAAGTAGGCATATAGAAATAAATAATTTGACATTTTATATCGGTAAATATTCAAGAATTTATAAAAATAATTTAGCATTTTATATGGGTAAATATTCTAATTTCACATTTTATATATGTAAATATTCTATGTAAACCTAGTAGAAGAACAAATAAATCAAATAAGATTAATTATTATAGGAATTTTGATGTTTTAAAAATGTAATAATCAAAATAAGAGTGATAAACAATAAAAATACAATAAATAAAAAACTATTTTTTAAATTTGTTTTTGGCTTTTTACTTTATAAGAAAAAGATGTAATTTTCACGTATTTTCAATTTTTGAGGGTGTGGGTATCCTCAAAAGTATGCATACTCGGTATTGATTGTATGTGGAACTTAATTTTGAGTCCAATAGTGTGATGTAATTATTCTTATTTACCACATTAAAAAGAAACTGAATTTTATGGGTACAGTTTTGAATTATTATTAAATTTGAAAATTATAAAGGAAACTATTCTTTTTTTTGGTGTTAACAAATCTTGTAACATTTCAAATCAAGAAAGTTAAGGTAGACAGTTACCTAACCCTTACTACCTCCCTCATTATGAATTCTCCAAGAAAAGGACTCAAGAGGTTAGAGAGTATACTTCAGAGAACCGAGGAGAAAAGGGAGAGGATCCGTGCTAAGAAGTTAGACAGAAAAGTAGCTTAGTGTGGTGGTGACTTGATAGTGGATGCACTGTTGAGAAATTTTGCAAGAAGTTATTAATCTTGTAGGCAAGCTCGGGGGAGACTTGTACCTTAAAGTAAGTCTCAAGGTTGGGAGGATTAAAATTTGTTATATACAGAGGTGATTTCTACAGTTGGACTCTTTTTCTTTCTTTACTAATTTCGGGTAAGTAAAATGGAGAGGATCCATGCTAAGAAGTTAGAAAAGCACCTAAGTGTGGTGGTGACTAGATAGTGGATGCACTATTGAGAAAGCTTGCAAGAAGTTATTAATCTTGTAGGCAAGCTTGGGGGAGACTTGTACCTCAAAGTAAGTCTCAAGGTTGGGAAGATTAAAATTTGTATATAATAGAGAGGTGATTTCTACAGTTGGACTGTTTTTCTTTCTTTACTAATCTCACGAAAGTAAAGAAATTTTAAGGAACCTCTGTTAATTATAAATTAATAAAGTAAATATTTAAATTATGGAAAAATTACTGTGATTACACGAAAATCTTAAAATTTAGCAAGTCGATTAATCTTACCCTCAAAATAGGGAGTAGTTTCTTTCATAAATTATCGTAGAAAAAGCTACTAGTTCGAGCATAGCATAAATGCAAACTTCAGAACAACCTTAGAAAAGAAACGAACTCCTTATAACAAAAAAGATTTTCTAAATAAACCACGATTACGAAGACAATCTGTAGATACACATATAGTTGACTCACAATGGAATGTAATATGTTACTCTTATAAACCAACCATATTTTGTTTACAAAGAAAGTGTGGTCGAGGCCTAATTCACTATAATCTCATAATTTATGTATGCATGCATGTTGAGTAAGAATTAGAGAACCTGTGAATGTAAAATATTACAGCTCATCTTAATAACAATGAAACTTTAAGAGTTTCGTAAAGTAAGAAAATGTCAATAAAGAAGAAAAAAGATAATAACCAGACCCGTAGGACTTGAAACGAGTGTAGGCTAGGAAGGGACCCATCTCTAATCCTTTTGCCCGCAAATAACAACCTAGATTTCATATTGAAGATCTCTAAAACAGAGAACTAATAGTTGAAAACTTCCAAAGGGGATAAGTATGAACAAAGCCGAATAGTGCCTTATTTAGCGAAAACAAGAAAAATAAAGTGAGAGACATAGGCGTTGCGTATTCAACATAAACAATAACCAGAACAAATCATTAACTCATATCTTATATATATATATCATATAGATTATTAGATACATCCAAGATGGGATAACCCTGAAGGACTTTCTGAAATACTCATGGTTATACAAAAGATTTCTAGATTCAATGAGCTCATTAAAACAAATACTGAATGAAGATTTGAGAGCTATTAATACATATAAGATAAGAATGATGTCAATAACATAATTGACTCTCAGATGAACTCCCAGAAAGACATTGGATAAACCCCAAGGCCGTAATCGTTGCCTGAAGAAAGAACGAGGTTATTCTTAAAACCCAAAATACACATATACAATATGAACATATAATTTCAACGGCGAGTATTCGGGAGTAGAGCCCTTTTGTACAGGTATTGACCACACACCAAAGTAACAGACCAACTCTCTGTTGCAAAGAAGAAAAACCCAAATGAGGAGACCATGAGGACAAGCATGTATGCGTCTAACTAGACTATATATGCCACAAGCAAACGGTGAACATACTTGATGACTCATAAAGGAGTTGAGTGTGTAGAACTCTGAGGAACTAGTGGAACCCATCTTGGAAAGCCTCTAAAAATGTCGAGACCCCACCTCAAGACCTACACACACCACCAAAAAGAGAAACCCGTTAGGAAATACCATTGTAGCTATAAACAAGTAAGTTCAAGTGTTATGATGAATGAAATGATGAATACCTGTAGGGGTAGTGAATAGGCGGAAGCTCCATTTGTTTTGTAACCCCGCTAAAGCCATGGAGGAATCTCCATAGTCCTAATCTCTCATGGACGAAACCCTATTTCTTGAAACCTAGAAAACCAAGAGCAAAAGATTGAGACAGTAGAAATGAGACAAGAACTTCGTAAAACCCCAACAAAGTTTTCAGATGGATCATCGATCATCAAATTGGAGTAATAGCCAGATCACCATCCAAATAGCAAAAGGAATGAGGTAGGAGGGACAGTTGGAGTGTGCATGGCGACACGACCTACTCCCGCCACACATTGTAGCAGAGCAATTAAATGTTTTATTAAATCTGCAATGAATGAAAATACTTTGAATACGTTTGCATTTGCATTGAAAAATATACAGAATAAAGACTTAGTACCAGATCTAAATATAGATATATGCTTTGTACCACATAGCATTAAACCAGCCATAAACATAAATGGTTGAATAAACATGCAAGTTGATCTATGAATTCTTTCACCCTCCTTATAAGGATGGAG
>APFE031020644.1:0-198085 GCA_000404065.3 Pinus taeda
ATTGTTATAGCGAAAATTCCACGATGACTTGTTTGGAGCAGCGAAACCCTAGAATCCAAAGCTCTGATACCAAATGTTATGAAACCAGCTCAAGAAAAGATATAAAAGATAGATCAACGACTTAAAATTCAGCCTCTTCGAGGGGGCAACCTCCTTTACATTACATAAATGAACAATTCTTGGATGATACAAATGACAAAACCTCCTTTCTATATATAGGAGTCTAAGGAGTCACAATATAACCTAGTTGACCTAACAATAATAATATAATGCCACAAAAATAACAATAGAGGGATTCTATGGGGCACAATAATAACAATATGGGGGCAATAATAGGGGCACAACAATATTAATAAGGGGTACAACTACAATAGTAATGGGGTAATCACTAGTACTATAGGGACCCAACACCTTAGAAGTAGAATCAAACATCATGGCTACAGAGAAGCTCAAGGGAAATGTTGATAGAAGAAGATAGAGGGGTGAGTCTTCATCATCCTCTAATCCTAAGATAGATAAAATGACCAAAGTGATCGTTTCATTAGCCTCTGAAATCTCTAAATTGATGGTTGAGTAGCACCTGGGGAAAGGAAGAATGCCTAATACATTTTCCCCAACAAATCTGAATCCAAATCCATATAGAAGAACAAATGAGTAGTTGCAGATTTTGCAAAGAAACAAAGATGCTAATAAAGACCAAAGGGTGAAGGCTCCTTTTCAAAATGCAACCATGGAAGAAGAGCAGTTTGAAGAATATGATGAGATCCATTATTTAGAAGATGAAGGCAACGCTTCCTTTTTTACCTCTGCTGCCTATGAAAAGTCATTATGCAATGACCAAATCAGCCAAGAATGGGATGATGAAGCTATTCTACAAACTGTAGATTAGCAAAGATATAATTTGAGGTCAAAGATAAATAATGCCAAGGAAAATCCTATTCCAGGAGCTGATGTCCCTACATTATAGTAAGTAAATAAGAAAAAACAAGCGGTAGTTGATCCCATCATCCTCAAAGCTCCAACTCATGAGGTAAGAGGCCTAGACAAGTCTCCTTCTCCTTTCAATTTTCAATCAAAAATTCAGAAGCTAAGAATACCTATGCCTCTGATTGAACTAATGAAGAATGAGTCCTTCAAAAGATCCATCCTTGAGGCCCTTGAGCCTAAATCCATCTAAGCCTCCACTAACCATGTCAATCTGCAAGATGACAAGCCTGCTATTATTCTCAGCCAATTGATTGAAAATTGTGAAGACAACTCCCCATCATTCTATGTCTCTTTGACTATTCATGAAAAAATCCTTCACAACTGCCTTTTGGACACTAGAGCCAACCATAATCTAATGCCCAAATCTATCTTGGATAAGTTGGGTCTTGACATCACTAAGCCTTATCATGACCTATTTCCTTTTGACTCTAGAAAGGTGAAATGTCCAAGATTAATCAAGGACCTAGCCATCACTTTGTCTCAATTGCCTATGAAAAGCATGATCATGGATATTTTGGCAGCTGATGTACCTCCCAATTTTGGCATGTTACTTTTCAGAGGTTGGATCAAGAGATTAGGTGGATCATTACAAAATGATCTGTCCTATGCCACTGTCCCAATTTTCAGAGGTGAGAGCAAGAGATTATATAGAGAGGCGCAGTTGGCTTATATCATCAGTGATGACAAGAATCCTACTAATCATCCCATCTATGTTGTTAACACTAATTTTGGAGCATGTATTCTCCATATTGAAGAATCCTAGTTGGCCTCCACGCAGCTTAAAAAACCAGTTTGCCAAATTGCTGAAGAAGAAGGCCCATAGATTTGGGATATGTTCTTTGACGGGGCTTGTTCTAAAGAAGCTATAGGGGAGGGTGTAGTGCTTGTGTCCCCAGCATAGGAATATATTCATTTATCTGTCAAATTAACCTTTCAGGTAACAAATAACATAACAAAGTATGAAGCTTTTATTTTTGGCTTAAATGCTGCTAAAGAAATGGGCATCAGAGGCCTGAAAGTGTTTGGAGATGCAGTCCTCATCATTCAGCAGGTCAATAAAACTTTCCAAGCTAAGCATCCAAGACTGAAAGCATACAGAGATGAGGTATGGAGGCTCAAGGATTCTTTTAATGATTTCAACATTTCTTATATTCCAAGAGTGAAGAACCAGCTTTCCGACTTGTTGTCGCTACTAGCATGTTTATTCCTCCCTTGCCTCCTAAATTGACATATGAAGTTCAGATAAAATACAAATAATCTTTGCTTGAAAATGTAAAATATTGGAGGGTTTTTGAAGACGATGAGGAATTAACAGGTTTTTGCAAGTTTTGGAGGAATTTTCTGAAACACACATCAATCAGGAAAATGAAGCCATGGGAAAATGCGGCTAGCCCAAGCTAAAAAGAGAGATCGGTTGAGGAAGCATCGTCCAGCTACCTAGTAATCACATATTAAAAGGATCGGTGCCTCTAAAGAAGCTTTTCAATCATAATGATGTACCCTATAAGCCGGCCAAAACAGAAAATGATTCTATTATCTGTAAACATAATATAGGGAGCCCAACCCATCTGAAATTAATCAGTCTATCCACCAATTTGACTTTTGCCCAGAATTTCAAGTATTGTGCCCTCATTAAGCAATTCGCCGATATTTTTGTTAGGGAATACAGTGATCATAAAACTTATGATACAAACATCATACCACATAAGATTCCACTGGGAAAGAATACCACCCCTTTTAAGCAGAAGTTAAGACCTATTAGCCCTCTCTTATTGCCTTTGATTGAGAAAGAAATCAAAAATATGTTAGAGGACAACAAAAATAGTTGGGATTCCAAGCTAAAGTTTGCACTATCAACTGACAGAGTTACCATCAAAAATTCCATAGGGAATTCTCCATTCAAATTGGTTTATGGCGCTGATGTTGTTTTCCCCGTCCAGCTTATTCTTCCTGTGGCTAAGTTCTTGCAAGAAGAACAAGATGAAGAGAATGATATGGTAAGAAGGATGAATAACCTGGTTGAACTATAGCAAATCAGAGAGCAGCTGGTTGAGAAGTCAAAAGCTCATCAGAAGAAAATCAAAGAAACTTTTGATAGGAAGGCAAAAGTGGACAATTTCCAAGTTGGTGATTGGGCGCTTAAATGTGATGCATTTAAGGAAAAGAAAGGTAATCATGGCAAGTTTGACTCCTTATGGACAGGTCCTTTTGTATCGCTCAAGTTCAGAAGAGCAATACATTCATTTTGCACAGTCTAGAAGGAGAAGACACTTTTGGTAGCCCAATAAATGGGTGGTTCTTGAAACTTTATTTTGTTTAAGGCTTTAAATCCTTGTCATTATGAATATGTTTTTCCAGTTTTTATTTCATTACAAAATAGACTCCATGCCCAATGGAACACTAGAAGGAATATTTGAATTTGTTTTTTCAGGAAAGGCATTGATCTATGATCCTTGAAACCTCACAGGGACGATTTCATCCCCAAAAGGAGCCAATGTTAGCTTTGCTAGCAAAAGGCCCACAAACTGATCCACATAGGCTCTAAAAGTCTCCAAATTTTCTTAAAAACATGCCAATGGATCCATTAATGGCCTTAACAACTTAAGCATTTGCTTCAAGAGCATTCAAAAATCAAAAGTAGCACAGGGGGAAAACCCTTAAAAGGGAGAAAAAACACTATCGAGAGGCCAAAACACTGAAAAATCAGTGAAAAACCATGTGTCATAGGCTTAAAATGAGAAAGCACAACAACCGTCATATTTGGCCAATCAACAGTCTAGATTTGATTAGCGGGTTGCGTCGGCACAGGCAATTGACAGAAATCAGCATAGGCCCAAGGGAAACGACAATTGCGATCACGATCACTATTGGAGATAGCATGGAGCGCTTACAAACGGCCTGGGGCAGGAGCGATATGCGATTATGATCAGATCACATCACAATATCACATCGGTGCTGACCAAGGGGTGGGGCCTTTACATATATGTGATAGCAACCCATTAACTAGACCCGACGGCATTATGAATTGAAATATATAAATTTTGAAGTCCACGTGAAGGCCTACTTTTAATGTATTTTAATATATTTCGTTGTTTAAATGAAATACAAAGGAACACATGATAGCGCCGATAGCGATATAGCTTGGACCCAAAATGGTTTGAGAATGATATTATATATTATTTCAGGTCTGGGGAATGCCATATTTTAATGTATTTTAATAGTGTCGATAGCGATATAGCCCAGACCCGAAAGGGTTTCAGATTTAAAATATATACTGTTTCAGGTCCGCCAAAGCCGATTTCACGTGTTTTTCAATGTTTTTCGCGAATTTCCAAATATAAGGAAAACACACAAGATGCAGACTTTTGTGAATTGCAATGACGACCGGGGCAAACCCAAGAGAAGAATAAACCATTTTTTAATACCTTTGAAGTCTGAAATGATAGAGAAGGCAGGATTTAGTAGTGATGACTGCGTTTTTTGTTTAAAACAGAAATACACATTGTTTTCAACAGAGGTCCACCATAGGGGTAGCGTTGTTCTGCTATAACGGAAACATGCCTTGTTAAATCATTGGAAGGGCCACAACATGCTGCAACCTGAATCAAACAAGATCAGGGAGCATCAACAGCACACACAGTGCAACATCCACGCCAACAAATGTTATGGAGCATCTCCAGCACAGGAAAACTCCCAAATAGCTCAACAAGCCATCAAAAAATATCTGAAATTGGTTACTCTGTTGTTAGAAGCAGAAAAATCTAATCCCATGCTTGCCTAGAGGATGTCAAATCAGTTAACAATGCATATAAGGTAGATTAAAACTCTGAGCCATCTAGAGAGCTCAGGAGCATTGTAAATAGGATATAAATAGCTGAAACTAAGATGTAATAGGGGTTCAACTCTTGGAGATTATTCCTCCTCTGTTGATTCAAGCTTCTCATCTTCATTCTAGCAATATAAGCTACTTTTACCATTATATGTTCAATGTCCATTCTCATTGCTATTCTATGCTTGCACTTGAACAATTTGTTCATGTTTTATGTGCGTCTAAGGCCAGATAACTGTCATCTTATCTCTACTTTGATATATTAGATTTGCAAGCTTCTTTGCTGCATGTAACTAGCCATCCATATGTGGTCATATATGCATCTGCCAGTATAGTCAGTATTCTCTTTTGCTACATGTAGCTAGCCATTGATGTATGTTTATATATGCAATTTTTCCATCTATCCATTCAATTTATAACTTATTGAGCATTAGTGGTCTAAAGCCTTGTATTGGTGAGAGCGTTCATGCATGCATTGAGTGAAAACAAAGCTGAAATGGTTATCTAACTTGATCCAAACAATCATTTATTCCAATAGTTCAGAGAACAATATTGAAGATTATATGTTACCTGTAGGTTTTAACCCCGTACAGAAATTACCTGCATACGAATTCTAAATCACAAGAAAATAAAAATGCGAGAGCATAACCCATAAAACACATATACACAGAGATTTCCCACTGGATCTCAAAACCGAGACTACCAGCTTGATTTTTCATTATATTCCTTTCAATGTTACAATACATATTTATACATGCCGAAGCATCCAATACCATGGACCAAAAAACCATCGTGTCCAAAATCATGGACCGAAAACCATAGTTAGGTTCGCCCAACCTAATATAGGGTCCAAAAAAAACAGTTCTCGGGCGCTGCCCGGACCCCTGAGGGGGCTACCCGCCCCCCTGCGCGAATCGGCGGAACGAAGGGGGGGTCCGCCCCCCCTCTAACCCCCCGGTTCACTACGTAGGTTAGTCGTGGAAAGAATATAACACAACCCAACACCACTTTGTAATGTTTGCAGAACTTTTGGCACTTTCACTTTTAATACAAACTCTGATTTTGTTTCCACTTGATTTTTTTAGCTGAATGACGAAATTCTTGTCTTTTTTTTTGCAGGGATAGCTGACATGGAATTTGGCAAAGGCGACCAGGGATGCGCCTAAAGAACTGTAGAACTTGAAAAACCTTAAAAATTACATATTTATTACAAAAAATAAATTTGACGAGAATCATTCTCAAGCATTATTGATAATGAAAATTTTGGAATGAAAACTTATTCGAGACATCCTCATGTGCCTGTTGGCATTATTAGACACTTTGAAGACAAAATTTGCGAAACCCTAGACCTAATGACTGAAATGACTCTTGACTGACCAAAAGATTATCCATAATGACTGTAAAATTGATTTGATGAGCGTTGATGATCAGACACGAACCAGTAGGTATATGACATGAGGGAAGTACGGTGACAAGACCCTACCGTCAGAAGATCGATGCTCCTAATGGAATGCAGATGATCGAGCTGAATGAGACACCTAAAATGAAATGCAACAAAAGAGATTTTGATCTCTGACCGAGGGCTGAACAGACCGACTCTAACAGTCATGACCCTGACCCTTACATTTAATGCACCATACCTCTTCGCACGTGTATGGTCGGGTTGTCCTATCCTATTTCAGACTCTGCATCTCAAGGCATAAGTTTTTCAACTGCGCGTGGATCTGCTAAACTCCCAAGTTAGGATCCCTTATCGAGGTCTCATGCAACCTCATCACGATCTTCAAGGCCTCTGCCTGAGTCGTTAACCTCTGTTGTGACAGCGCATTCTTCAAATGTGGTGTTAGAGATGCTACAAACCATTCGTGGTGTTATCCATCCGTCAAAGTCATATTAGCTTTGTGAATCGTGCACTTCAGTCTCTTATCCAATTCCCAAGGGGTCTCACCTGGTAGCATTATGATCTCCTTGAACCCAATGATCGACTGCACCTCTAACTTCGGCCTGCTAAATTCTCTGTTTAGTGCAATTTGGATATCCGTGATCCCCGCATTCAAATTGTCATTAGAATTCTTAATATACCAGGTCAGTGCGCGATCCTATAGAGCACTGACCATCGTCGCTTTCTTTATATTATCATTTGTAACTCCCTGTGCTTCCTATACGGATTTTATCACGAACCAAAACTAGTCTGAATCTTCATTTCCTACTCCCTTGAACACAGGCAACTTTATCGTTCTTGCCATATTGACTAGCGGTGGTGGCGGAGGTAGTACGAACGAAGATGGGGGTGAAGGCAATGAAGTTGGTGGTGGTTTGGGTGGGGGTGTTATGTGTGGAATCCTCTATCTTATCAAATTGATCACACTCCTCGGTGAGACCTTCTTGGGCTCTTCCTCATCCCCTCGCGGAGGTGAAATCAAAGGGTTATTCTCTGGTCCCTTACTCCCTTCGTTTCTATAGGTTTTTCCACTTCACATGGCTCCATACATCAAGGTAATTGCATAACCCTTTTTTCACACAATAACATTTTAATCCAAGTATTAAGATACTTTACGTACTTACCTCACGGTCCTTTAAGAAAGTGTCACTCTACCTCACTATAGCTGACTAAATTATCTACAGCGAACTCAGTAATCAATCCTCCTATAATCCGATCGAGTCAGTGGTCAACAACACGCGCGATCTTATCCCCCGATGCTTCCAATTTGTGCACCAACTTTGGGGTCCACACAATAGGATTGTCGAGGTTCCACCTTCCTTAACTATCTGCTAGCTTCGCGATCCACTCATACAGCTCAGTAGGGAAAGATGCGAAGAAAATTTTGTGGATCTCTACGTAAAGGTAGCAGTCTAACCACTCTTCTTTTTATAGTCATGGATTCCTATTCTCCTACGTCGCAAACTCGTGGATTCTCCTATCCAACCAACCTTCAATTTCCTTCTTAGTTAGATTCCAATGATACAACATCATACATCTCTATTCAAATTCCGGCTGCGGCAACAGAACCATTTGTTGGCTTGATGGGGCCTAACCTAGGTTCGGAGTTAATTAGCCAAACAAATCCCTGTACTACTGGCCCTTTTGGTAACAGCCGGCGGAGAGTGAATTGAGGTCTCACCCAACGCAGTATGGGGGGATGTTGGAACCAAGTTTCTGCACCCTTGAGATGTCTAAGGGCTCGATTTAGTCCAACTGTGAACACCTTTGTGCAGGTCACTTCGCGCACTTTCCTGACCTGCGATGCCTTTGCGCCTTGTTGTGTTTGCCTTCGCGCAGCCCTAACCAGGGGCTATGGAGCTTTCACGCTGCTAAAGCAGAAATCTATGCTATTTCCCCAAGTTACATTGTGGATCTTACTTATCTTCTTATAGCAGTTAGTTATCTTCACGTAAATAGATACTTTATCTTATATTCATTTATTCAACATATTCATATAAGTTCACACAGGAAATAAACAGTGACCTTACAATTCATACCCAATATACTTCAATGCATAAAACAGGACACGATACATAGAAATAATGTAAAACTTATCTTTATTAATGCTTCAATCAGTTACAGACTCAACCTGCCTGAGCACTCAGTTGCAGGGGTTTGCGCACTCAGTTGCAAACTACTAGGCCTCTGTGCACTCAGCTGTAGAGGCTTCTCCTACTCTACGATCAAACTCAATTCATTATTATTCATTCCATTCCATTGATGTCCCTTTACAACTTAGAGCCTCGCTCTATTTATACAATCCCATGGTTCGTGGACCATGGGTAGATCTCTCAAGCCCCATTTTGCTCTTTTCACTCATTTTCACTGTAAACCTCTGTTAACCAATTATGGCACCTTAAACCTCTACGCGACGAAATTAACCACCTTTTGCCACCCGAAGACGATGTAGACACCAAATTGAAGCAACGAATAACCAGTTGAAGCCTCAGTAACCTCTGTAGCTACCACAGAACCCCGTCTGCACACCAAAAACCGTCAATTTCCAGGTATTCTTGATAGAACCGGAACGGCCCTACAATTTAAATTTATACACAGTAATTATCAAAGGTTAATTAATTAAATTAATCAAAAAACCTTCCTAAATTGAAGAAAATCCTACTATGCACCCAAACCCCTTTTTACAAACTGTTATTACCCTCCCCACTATTCCAGACCTACTGACCTTACTCCTAAATCCACAAAAAAAAAAAAAAAATTTAGTTCACTAAACCAAATCGTAGCTTCCCAAACCTCTCTAGATGTAATACCTTTGCAAACCCCTTACCTAGATATTGACCACCTCCCCTTAGCTGATAGAGAATTTCAAATTAAGGATATTGTTTCCCCTAGCGACCTACTGAAACTCCATTGCTGGAGTAGAGACAAGTTTTTGAACCATAATGATGGCATTCACCTATGGGAGTCAAATTTTCCCAAGTACTTGTTCCCACAAGTACACCTATTCCCAGAAATCATCCACTTCTACCAAACTTGCTATATTCCAAGTCAGAGAGCCATAGTCACCCCTGATCAACAAGTTTTGTTCATCATTATTGCAAAATCAATAAATCAAATCCTGTAGATCCAACCAAGCCCAAATGAGACCCCACTTTCCATTAAAGGTTTAATTTAACTATACACAAAGCTAGACCTTCCCAAGAGGGCTCATATTTTTCAAACTTTCATCATAGAGGAGTCTCATACTCCTACAGTTAGTCCTCCATATGCTGCCACCATTTTCTCTGAGAGAGGCAGACAAATCATAACCATGCTCTCTTCTATTTTAGGGTACACCACTGATGAACATGTGGATGAGGTTGTTCTTGCTTTCCTTTCTATCTTTTTCCAAAGCAAGCCTCCTGCTACAATTTATAACTATGCTCAGTTCTTGGCAAACAAAATCCATGAACTATTTATCAGATTTCCAAATGAGAGAGTATTCAAATACTCATCTGTATTGTTTCACGTGTTCCTTTATTTTCAATCAGATAAGTTTCCTGTCAGCATCCAAAAGTTAGACACCAAGGGCAATCCAAGATCTGTCATATTTTGGAAACCACTGATCCAAATTTATTCCACTCTTTTTACTTACAAAGACTTCATTGATTCATTTGTTCATCCAGTTATAAACATGCTAACTAGTAGCTATCAACCAGGGATAAGTGAGGAGATTAAGAGAGCCTTACAGTTGACTAAGAATAGTAGAGTGGGAGATTGTTATCTATACCAGGACCACATAGAAATCAGAATATATGGATGCCAACTCACTCCCTACAAGTTGCCCAAATACCTCCCCATGAGGATATTTGGATTAGAGTATTTTAGGAAAATCATAAGCTCTGATGAGGTTAATTTCATGTCAGCTAAGAAGAAGACTCAATTTAAGATCAAAAACCAATTGGGCCCTTTTATTTGTAATAATAGAAAGGTTGGACAAGAGGCAGAGAAACTCTTACAGGAGATGAACTTCAAGAGTAGTTTTATGTGGTGGTATGACCCTAATGGAATCATAAATAAACTAAGGCTCAAATTCAAATTAAGTCCTTTCATACATGACCCTAGGCCAGACATTGAGAGATATGCCAACCAGTCAGAATGGTTGGAGAACACTTTAATAGATGTTGAGATTACATTAATTGATGTGGAAAAGCATATTGATACTAGTTCCTTTCTGCATGTTCTAGCCCTACAAGAGCAGATGACCATTACTCCCATTTTGCAGACTCCAGCCAATGAAGATAGAAATGTGAAAAGAAATAGGGAAGAAGGTTTTAGCTCTGGGATGGACACCACAGATGATAGATTTGAGATAATTTACAAGAAGAGGCCCAAGATTAATCTTATAACTGAGCAATAAGACACCATTGAGACAGTGGAAATCGCTGACACTGACACAATGGTTTGAAGGAGTAAAGGCCTAGCAGTTTCAGAGGAAACTCACCAGCCTTCTACTTAAAACACTCAACTTATTGAGAAACAACTCAGCATTGAAGTATCTTAATCCAACAAGCTTGTGGATGAAGAGAAAGATATAAAATAAAAGTACAAGTAAATTAAGTTGAGGAATGAGGCATTGAAGGCTTAAACTTATGCTCAGTACTTCAAAAAAACACCTGCAAATCAAAATAGATTAATGTTATCCTTTGGCATTAAGACAGGTAAGATGCAAATGACGTTCATGCAGCCTATAGTCTAGCAGCCCAAATCATCAACAAACTACAGGAAGACTGAATTTGAAGTTTTGGCTAGGGATTTTCACCCTATTGACCAAATTGAGTTCCACAAACAGGCAAGTGAGATGATTTACTCCATAATGACAAATAAATAAATCACTGTGCACAAACTCCAAAGCTCAGTGGATAATATTATAGCACAATACAAGTTGGAAAAGGCATCCTCATAGGCCAAGGATAACATAATCAAGTCACTGGAAGACTGGGTGATTGAGCTTGGCTATAATCCCAATGATGTCAAGGCTGCAGAGAAATTGATAAAGAAGAAAAATGAGGATATTGCTACTTTAAAGAAACAATTGAAGTTGCCTCATTCAAAGGAACCACAGACCAAGGAGGTCCTTGAAAGCCAAACTCAGCAGAAGGAGATGATGGATCTCATTCTCCAATTAAATGATCAATCGAAAGAAATGGAGAAGGAGTTGGATAGCTTAATACAGCTGAAATAGGCCAGCCTTGAGACAGCCACTACCATTGCAGTTCCCACAGTGACTACAGCAGTTCCATCAACCTTGGAAGCTTCACTGTGCCCCACAGCTTCATTGGCCCCCACAACTCCACTGGCTACAGCACTTCCAACTGCAACAGCATATACATCAACAATAGGTTCAACAACAACAGCAGCTTAGCCAAGTGATGAGGCAAGCAAACTGGTCAAAGCAATGGAGGACATGTCCATTCAGACCACTGAGATAAATAAACTAAAAGAAAAATAAAGGATTTGGAGGATGAGAAGAAACTAGCACAGATTATGCACAAGAATAAAGTTCAGAAGTCAACCAGGTTGACTGAGATGATGAGGAATTTGGAGAAAGAGTTAACATTGAAGGAGCCACTTGCCCAGGCTAAAGAACAACTATGGGCCAATATCATTAAATTTGTCAATGATATTTGGCCATCTATACAAGTCATCTTTGAACAAGATGATTTAGTCAAAGAGGCTACTGAAGCAATTCAGAGAATTAAGGTCGAGCTTGGAGACATGCAAGAAGAAGCTACCAGAATAATCCAATTCCTTAACTCTAGAAATAGATATGAATTGCAGGAAATGGAGAGAGCTGATAGGACTAGCACCATACTAGAGGTGAAGAAAGTGCTCACCAAGAGGAACTCAATGATGAACCTTGAAGACAAATGCCAAACCATGCAGGTGGCTATAGGCAGGTTCATGGTTAATTTTGATGCTTTAAGGCAGAAAGGTCTACCAAATCCCTTGGTGATAAATGATAGATTAATGTCATAAGAAGACTACAACAGGAAAATTAGGGAAGTGGCAAGAGATCAGGCAAATAATTCATATATTAAAGGGATGCCTACAGGAAAGTTTTTGTCCCAAACTTTTGAGAACCTATTTTACCTCCAGCATGAGGTAAAACATATTTTTGTGAACAAGCCCCCCTTTGAAAAATACACAGAAGCAGATGATATCTACAGAAAAATGGTAAATCTCGAATTACCAGATGCAGAGACTTGGGAGAAATTAAATGACTTACTGTAAAAATGCAAAGTAAAATTGAAAACAGAGCAGTAAAAGAAAAGTAATAGATCAACCAGATGAAAGAGTATTATGTAAAAAGGCTAAGTAGAAAGACAGCCAGCATGGAAAACAAACAGCAAGTGAGAGAAGGCAGCAAAAGATCTTACAGCAGAGCCTAATTAACAAGGACAGATTGCAGCAGCTGAATATTTGTCTCTATCTTCGTGCATGAAGATGTTTCTTTTTCCTAGATTAATTCACAAGTCAGTTTGGGATATTTTGTAATAAATTTTTTGTATAAATACTTCATAATTTGAAGTATAAGGGGTGGATTGCTTGACATTACTATAGTTGTATTGATCTGAAACCCGAGGGTTCATTGTACCAATTTTTCAAGTCAACGGACTGGACTGAGTAATAAAGAGATTGCATTACAGGATTCATGTGTTGGGCCACTTCATTGAAGTATTTTCTTTTTGTCAAAGTGTTATTTTCTTAAGTGTTTCACAAACTTTCATGTTATCTAAATTGAATGAATTAACTGGAATTATACTACAGAATTTGTTTAAGTACACTCTATCTTGAACAGTTAATCATTTTAGTTTTTTCTTCTGATATCTAGATTAGGGAATCCTTCGTTGCTCCCTAGTTTCGATTGACCCCTACCATTTCCTTCATTATCTGGTTTGAGGAACCCATAATTAGTCCTTGACCTTGATTGAAAACCACTTCACCATCCAGCCTTAAGATTTGAATTTACTCAGCTACCTTGCCCTATAAACAATATCTTTAGAACTTGATCCAGTCTTGTTTGCTTGACACTTGACCCCATAGCCCAATGGTAAAAGACATCCCTCTATCCATCTAATTCAGTGATTCCACTACCAAATCATAACTGGCCTAAAGTCAATTAACTAAACAAAGTTAAATCATAAAGAGAGAGCCCTCTCTGATCATTACGAAGGCTAGATCCTGATCTCAAAAGTAGGTTTGTGGTTACCTCTATCATTTCTTTCACAACAACTCTAGAGAAACTTTGGAGTGATAACAGCACCTGCAAAACAAATGTGAGAGTCACAAACTTGGAGCTATACCAAGCTCTCCATCTCTACCAACAAACCTTGCTACAATGTTTTGCATCTTTGTTCTGCAATCTATATTTTTGCATCAATACTCTGCTTTAGCAATTAGATCTGCTCGTTCTACTACCATTAACACTCATACACAGTGTATTTATACTCTCCACTAGGTCTGAAGCATTCTTCTACTTCTTTGTGACATCTCTCTCGCATACTCACACTGAACTCTGTAACTCAGCTCCAAAGTGAAGAATAAAAACATACAGGAAAAATTTCACTTTTGGATTGGGATCAAGAGTGCACAAAGTTGACAAAATCCAACCACTATCACCAGTACTTATGCATTAAAGGTTTTCACACCCACTGGAGGACTTTTTCAACCAATTTCGACCTTTTTCAATTAGTATAGAAGCTTCCCTGAACATACAAGGTGAAATACTCTGGAAGTGCACAAGGAATGTGGAGAAAATTTCGTTCTAAGCCTCAACCGCACCCACAAAACTAGCAAATTTCGGTTGTAATCGCACTCACAAAACTAGCATATTTCGGTTGGAGCCTTCCAACTGTTGGGTTGTGTTACATTCTTTCCATGATTATCCCATGTAGTTAACTGGGGGGTTAGAGGGGGGGCAGAGCCCCCCTTCGTTGTGTAGATTGTGTAGCAGGGGAGGTCACAGGGGGTTTAAGGTGTACCCATAACCCCACTTTATGGGGTCCGGGGTAGCACCCCGGAAAATTTTGGTTTTGGACCCTATGTTAGGATGGCGAACCCACTTATGGTTTTGTGCATGATTTTCACACATGGTATTAGATGTGATGGTTTTAGGTCCATGGTATTGGATGCTTCGGCATGTATAAATATGTATTATAACATTGAAAGGAACATAATGAAAAATCAAGCTAGTAGTCTCGGTTTTGGGATCCAGGGGAAAATCTCTATGTATATGTGTTTTATGTGTTATGCTCTCGCATTGTTTATTTTCTATGTTTTTTAGAATTCGTATGCAGGTAATTTTTGTACGGGGTTAAAACCTACACCAACCGCACGCACAAGCCTACATCCCTACAGTTTGGGAAGATTATAAGGAAAAACATAAGAACCTCAGCTCTGAACCTCTGCCACCGGAATGGTCACCTTCTTCAACTCTTGTACATGCCTCTATAAATATATCAAACATGTCTCCCAAGTGCCACTGCGAAGTTGACCTAAAATCCAACAGTAAAAGGTTAACATGACTTCCAGCAAGTCCTCTACTCTCCTCTGGTATCTGCACAAGTTGCAACTCATCTGAATAGACCTGAAACACATTGTAGCACATCTCCATCATCATCATAAGTCCAACATACAACTATAACAAGTCATCCTCCAATTCCTGCACTGAGCCATGAATAAGAACATAAACACCACTAGCACATGAGGAACCATTAACCACACACTACCATCATCTAACCATCAAGGTTGACATCAATGCCAACACAACCAGCTCAATGCCAACTCAAATAGTTGTAACCATACTACAAGTATGGCATCAATATAGCAGCTAGGCTACATATGGTTGACATCAATGCCAACATGAGCTAGCTACCATCATGAAACCAATACCAACATCAACTGGTTACAACCATGAACACCTTAATGCCAATACAACTACTCTACTAATCTCAAGTTCTTAAAATTCCAAATCTCTATTATGTGTAACTCAAGAAGTTGTTTAAGTAGAAAAGGAAATTGAGACTATAACACATGATTTGCTCACATAGGTTAAACTTTAATTAAACTTTGGAAACAAATAAATAAATACTAACATGGTAATTAGGGGAGCATTAAGGTAATTCGTACAATGATAAAATTAAATACATTATCTTAACTGAAAGAAATTAATAAATAAATAAATAAATATGGTATATAGATAATATGATTCAACGCAGTTATTGGAACCCTATTTAGTTATCATGAAGGTTCTCGTCAAACATCACATATAACCTATTAAATAATTATACAAGGTTTAAGTACAATACATAATAACAAGATAATATTTTATTGGTTAAGGATACCCAATAATCCTTCCATGGGTTTCTAATTTAAAACGTAGAAATAAGAAACAAATACGTTATGGAGATTTATATACTCAGACCTACTCATCCTTAAAGCTTAATAGAACCATGAGTCCCTATCATATGGTCATTCACGAGATTAACCTATATTCCATGATAAGTTCCTCTACACTTTCCAACAAGAGCTTAAAATTTATCTTAGGGATTTATTGGCCTCTTAAGTTGCTCCAATTATATTTATCATATTATATTTTTATATCACCAACATTTTATTATTTGCCATAATAAGAACCCAAGAAAAAACACATGCAACATTGAACTTGTATAATAACCGATTAATAAATTATATAAAAATTTATAAGTATATTTGCTTTACCCATTCATATATGAGACCTTTATATGTTTGATATTTAAACATAAGGTGAAAGATTCACCCAAACTTATTAAGCATGTATTCCCACATTAAAGGCATGGTTTACGAAGCCCAATTTTTTCAAAATAGATTAAAATGAGGCTCTTGCTATAGTTCAATTACAAAAATAATGTCACATTACTAGATTTAAATGAGACTCTTACAATATTCCATTACGAAAATGATGTAGAATGTGGAATTATTTGTTGGATTTATATGTGCTTCACATGTGCACTGTAAATTATGTGGCTTTCAAACTCCTCCCTTATTTCAGTTTTAAGAATTTATGAGTGATGGAGTGTAATGGTGAAGGTCACAAAGCACTAAAGTTAGATGGCGTTATTGGTTTCAAACCATTTTGTTCCAACATAGAAGCACCCATGTATTAAATAATCTTTTAAGAAATTTTAGCACTATTTCATAAATCTTTGAAATAACTATGTTTATCTTTTTGGTTGCTAGCATGTACCAGAGTATCGACTCAATGAAAAAGAATTTACAATCGAAATTGACCTAGTTCCACCAATAATAAGATGGAACACTACTTGCTAATATAAGAACACTTTGTTACTAACCAACCACTTCAACCATAATTTGGCTAGCTGCATCAAATATGTTGCCCTCTTTCCTCCCCTTTTTTTCAGTGATAGAACCCATGATAAGTTGGTCGATTGTAATTATGGAAACATGAGCCAGTGTGGACATTCTTTTTATTAGGAAAAACATTAAATATTTCTTTTGCAAAATTAAATTAAGGGACCTAATGTTTTCATCCATGTTGAACCTGAAATTGTAACAGCATTATCTCATGTAAGTGAGACTTTATATTGATATTGTAAAATATAGTCATTTGTTTTCAATTGTGGTTGAGCTATGAAATCAATTTGCATTGGTTTTTATGGGGAAATTAAGTGCATCTATGTGCACAAGCTATAAACCTAAGAGGAATATTTATTATATCAGTGGGCATCATAAAGCTATGCATTAGTCATTTTATTTTCCCATGTCTACACATACATCGTGGACCTCCCCCATGCATGTTACATTTATGCTATATGTGCTCATCACGAACTTGTGCTCTTAATGCAATTTTATTGTGTTGTGTTCTTTTTTCCGTGCTAATTAGTCAAACTCAACTCTCTTTTCCAAGTCAAATATATCCTTTATGTGTAATTTTATTGAATGAAGTGGCATATGTATAAGCTAGAGTGTTGATTGTGCTCCAGTGTAAAAAAAAATTGCATTTTTGTGGATGAAATTTCTGAGCTCTATCTCAATTTCTTACAATCGCTCCTATTCTTGCAACAACATCCCGACACAAATATGCTCTCTTGAAGCAAAGGCAAGTGTGTGGAGGATCTCATTTTTTTATTTTGGTTTTGGTAAAATGGGCTTAGTAGTTTATGGCGTTTGTACTTTATAATCTTCATATGCATACCCCTAAAGATGTAGGTCTGAATAGTATTTATCATGTGCCTACCATACACAATTTATTGTGGATGACAAGGGCCTTCCACTTGTCTTTACAAGAACTTATTTATGTTGGGTTTTTTTCCATTGAGTCACATTGTCCTAAATCTTTGGGACACTATTATGGTGCATCCACACAATTCCTAGTGTTTTGAGAAGGTCCCCTTTTCCTTTTGTCCCCTTTGGCTAACCATTTTTGTTGCATGTATGGCCATACTAAACCCTTTGTGTTCTTGATTTGGGATATTTTCTATTGGTTTTGGGTATCATGCCTCTAATTTGGTCATAACGTCTATGAATTAATAGATAGAAAATACTTAGGTATGTAATCCTTATGTAACAAAGAATATGTCATTAGCAAACTATTTGATTTGGTCACAAATACAATATATCCTTGGTAATTGAAAATTCTTGAGTTGAACCTCAAATGTTAATGAATATTGTCCAAGCCAACAACTATCATTCCACTATAAGGGAGCATAAGGGAAGGATCTTTTTTGGTGCAAGTGAAACCAAACAAAACAGATCATTATGAGATTATAAGAGAGAGGGTGGGAGAGGGATAGAAATAGAAGACCCATAAATGCAATCTTGGAAGAAGAGATATATCATGTATATGGTGGGGAAGGAAACAAATAGAATTCAAGGTAAACATATACAAAAAAAACCCACATATTTTCATTGAAAGGTATATAAATAGAGGCAAAAGTATGTTGATGTTGGATAAAATTTTCATTGATGTCAATGATTACCCTAACATCTTTGAAGAACTAGCATTTTTGAAGATGATGACGCACTGTTGAAGATGATGAAAACCATAAGTACATAGATGAAACCTTGGCAATATATGATGAATAAGCCCTAGGTACATGAAGAAAAACCATAAACATCAATGAAGCCCTAGATGTATATGCCAAATCCATGGATGCCCTAGATGCATAAATGCATGCATGAAACCCTAAATGGATGAAGACCTTAGGGCCAAAAAATGTTGTTATCGTTCAAATTCATTTCTATGGTGATATGTCCAAGAACAAGACAGAGAGGCACACAAGTATGAACTATTGATTGCCCAAGTAAGAATGATGGAGGAAGAATTATTGAGATTCTATTATGTGTTCAGGATCACCTTTACTAATGAAAAATGCCATCAAAGCTCTAGATTCAAGAGCTAAATGTAATTAAAATTCATTCCTCCAAATTGTCAAAATATTCACGAAGACAAGATTCATTAACCAATAAAATTGTGTGATGATATGAACCATAAAACAGAATGATCACATGCAAACATGTTAAGAATGTAAATATATGTTAAAACTATGGGTCGACCTCTTCACCCAATAGACGTTTATGTTCATAATCAAGGATGGATTTGCAAATAAAATAAAATTATTAATATCTCTTTCAAGTGGGCTCAAAATTGTTCATGACATCTCCCTTAAAAAAGACATGAATGTTCAAGGTGAAAAACGAGTATAAATAAGAATAGACTTCTTAAATTGACAACCAACTCAACCAAGTATAGATAGATTTGGATCTGACAAAGACATCTTAGACCTATCGTGTGTTTTTGACATGTAGTAATCTCGACCTATGGCAAGAAATTTCTGAATTTCAAACTTGTACAGTGAGGAAACCATTCCGCAACTCTTGGACCTATGACACCTGTGAAATTTGGATCTATAGCAATTGTGATTTTTGACTTGTGGCTTATATACATTTTGGACCTATGGAAAATATACAGTTTGGTCTTGTAGCTACCACTGTGATCTTGTACCTAAACCTTGGCATATTTTGCAGACTATGGAGGAAATCCATTTGACCTATGGAACCATCTCAGAAGGCTCGAGCCTGTGGAACCATTTCAGAATCTCGAACCTATGGAATTTGACTAGCCACTCTTGGCACCTTTTGAGAACAATCTATTTGGAATTCGTTGGCAATTTGGTGTCTCTTGTGAGTAGATTATTGAGCATCATTAAGGATTTTTCTTAAAGCATTGTTGGAGCATAATAGAAGAACCCTTGTGTTGACTTGAATAACAATCATTTAAATACTATTTATAAGAAAACCTAAAGGAGCTATTGACCATTTTGAAGGATTGATGAAGCATCATTGATGATCAGTTGAAACATTATTGGATCTTGTTAAGGATATACTTGGAACATCTTTGTTGAAGCATTGCTTAACGTCGCTTGAAAACTTATTGTTGAAGGTTTCTTGAAAGATTTGTTGAGTCGCTACTAAAGGCTTGTGGAATCATCTTTGAAGACACTTTGTGAAGAATTTTTTTATATTGGAGTATCATTGTTGAAGATGATGATAAGGCAGATTTGGAGACACTTCAACAAAGCCAGATTAAAAATGACTTAAAGAGAAACATTTTAAAGACATCTTGAAAACCCTTTGAAGCTGAATTTGAAGAACACATTGGAGACATTATTTCAAGACCTTATGAGATGTTAGTTAGGATTTTTTAAAGAAATATTTTGGAATTCTTGAGAAGCCACCTTGAAGAACTGAACCAGATTGAGAGGGTTTGACCCTAGAGGATTGGAGTCCTTACACAAGGTTGGAGCCTTGTGAAAACTAGATTGGACCCTAAACTTGTTGAGAGGATTAGATTCCTTAAGAAGATAAAGTTGGACTTTGGTGGCACGGTACAAATTGGATCTTTGTTGATTTGAAGATTGGAGTCTTAATCTAGGTTTGGAGCCCTAAATTATAATTGTACTTGATTTGTTGTAAAGAGCATTGGAGTTCTCATTATTTTTAATAATAAAATTATTCTTTTGTTGTGCATTTCTATGTTCTCATTTATTAAGTGATCTTAACTAGCATAAAATAACAATTGTAAAAGAAATATTGATTCATCATCCCCTCTTAGTGTTTCAAACGATTGATATCTCCAAATAATAAGATACTTAATATCATCATTGTATAATAAATATGAAGTGTGGTGTTCTCCTTGGACACTATGTTGATGATTGTCTAATGATAACAAACAAGGGGAGAAATATTCCACCTTCAACATGAAGGTGATGGAATTCTAATATTTTGGAGAAGACACTGAAAAAAAAGTGTGCCTAGAGGGATTTTCTATAAAACCAACACTTGCACACACACACAACTAATTACCCAAGTGCCCCAGTGAATAAGGGTTTTCTAATACACAATATTTAAATTTTAAAATAGTGGTGAAAAGCATAGGGAAACTTGAGAATGTCATTTTTAAATTAAGGAGGTGTTAAAATATAGTACAAAAATATAAAATCCATTTTTGTCATATGGTCACTTTCTTAAATAACATGTGACTGAAGCACTATTATAATGTTGAGGTAGGGGTTAGGTGGTTAAACTACCATAAGCAAATTATTTTGTCATACAACTATGTATTAAAAGGTGGGAAACATTTGGAAATTTAGTAATTCATATTTTCGATGGCCCACCTACAGCTCCCATGTATTTGACTGAAGTATTTGCTTAATTGTCCACACAATCTAGCACACTCCTCCCTATCAAGGACTATCTTGTCTAATGCTAGCATGTACCCATTTTGTACCTTTGGATTTGTATGGGGTTTTCTCCTAACCCAACCCCTAGGTGCAAGATTGGCCAACCAAGATGGAAAGTAGTATTTTGGTGTAAGGACATATACCAGCACATGGAGTGGATGATCTGGAGATTAGAAATAGGCTCAAAATTGAAAGTGCCTAGAATCTCCCAAAACTGATGTCAAGCCATAGTGTTTGTTGTCCTAATTCCAATGACGTTTGAACCGCCTCAATTTGACGTTGTATGAAGAATTTATGATGTTCTGGATTTTTTGACCAACAGTATAAAAAAATTGCAGATGCGTTGATTGGGCTGTTGACTGGGCAGTTTGTACTTATCACATCATCATGTCAACTGGGCGTACAGAGGGCCAATCAAATCCTGCCAAGTGTCACTTCGTACATGGATGTGTTGGCATCATTTTATTGGTCAAAGATGTTTTGGGTGGCCCAATAAGAGACTGCCACGTGACCCAATAAGAGGTCGCCACGTGGCACCTCCTCATTGGTCAAAATTTTATGTTTAGGTCCAAAGGCCTCAGCGAGGTTTGACTGACTTGTCACACACAAACTTTGGCTTCCATCATCGCACCATCGCTTTGGTTCTTAGCCCATTAGGGTCACGAGTTATATTTAAAGCGGTATTGTTTACGCATTGGCCTTGGCCCTTGGTCGTAACATTGTCCACAGGACTGAAGGCGGAGGAAAGTCGTAGGGGGAAGGGACCAGTCCCAATCCCTCATCATGGGCTCTCACCACATGACCCTACACAAACCATAAGGCACTACTGGAGCGGAGCGGGGATTCAGCCCCAACCCCCTGTGTTATGGGACTCCATGGAACCATACATGGAGCCAAGTCCAAGGGGCAACAGTTAAGGCCTGCACCCCAATCATGTGGCTCGCTCGTAACCAACGATGAATAGGAAGGGAGCTTAGGTGGCAAGGGCAGGCAAGTGGCCCCGACCCCCGGCCACATTTCCATATGTGGAAAGGAGCTAGTGCTGGCAGGGGTGGACCGTTGGCCCCAGCCCTCAATCGTGTGCGCTCCATGTGGCCCTGTTTTTACACATAGGGGTTATTGGGAAATTTAATGAGGCGACAAAATGCACCATTTGCAGGAAAAATTGTAGCTCATTGAACTGTGAAAAGGGTGAAAATGTCACACAGTTAGAAGGTTTGGCCAAATTACAAGACGTATAGCAAATCTTGGATTGGAGGAAGCATAACTTACTCAATTTTTAACCTTTTTGAGCTCAAGAAGAGCCTAAATGATGGTTTTTTATTGTCTTGAACTCATTGGCAGCCTCAGTTTTCTTATTTGAGAACTTTATGAAGTACTTTTTGCAGTTTCAAATCTTTAAGTGCTAGAGACAATTAGTGTTTTGGAAGCAGTTTGAAGGAATTTTGAGCATGGTGAGAACATATACAAGGGTTTTCTAGCCTTCTAATTTCACTCTTTTCAGTCTTTTCTCAATATATTTTCATGAGAAAATCTCTTTTCAGTACTTCAATGTGGAATTGTATGTTTTTGTGTTTGGATTTCAGGTGAAGTACAAGGGCCTATTGTGTGAGTCATTTTTATGTTTACCTTTTCATGACTTGTTGTAGGGATTCATTTTTCTAAGTGAGAATTATTTGTAAGAGAATGTTTCTTTGTAGGATAAACAAGCCACTCTACTATCAACAATTTGTATGTACTAATTTGATGTTGAAATCAATAGAGTGGTCTAACTGTTGGAGGAGGACTGGAGATGTAGCCCAGGAGGGGTGAACTCCATCATCAAATATTGGTTTCTTCTCTTCATGTTTTTTCATTTTGAGTTGCATGTGAATTTGTTACTTTTAAAATTCATATGAAAAGAAAACTCACCATCTTGAAGAGGTTGTGAAAATTGTTTAGCTTTAACACCCATTTTTTTTACTTGCAAAGCATCGGAGGAAGGTTAGTTTTTAAAGGAGAAGCTCTCCTCCATTTTCATATTAGTGGAACATTAATATTATCCCATATTTTGACCACACGTTTGTAAAAATGATCATACAAGATGTCATTTTTATGTTAAACAATATCTTTGATTTTCCCTAGCATGTTCTCCATCTTCTCATACACCTCCCTAATCACTAGCGCATTTGTAGAAGAAAAATGAATCATGTTATAAATGGGCTTGGTGAACTGCAAAACATAACCGAACATCAAGAATTATGGCTTCCACCTCTTGAGAATATTCCATGTTATATGTGGTTACAACCTATCCTTTAATACCTTCCATTATTCACTTGCTACCATGCTAACTAATGCCTCTCTTACCATCAAAAGTTGTCGAAAGATGAGGTAATAGATAGCAAATATAGTCTTTGAAATATTTAATAGATCCAATCTTGAGTGACTACGGAAAAGGCCATGGGAATTTCTATGATTGGTAATAAATATTATCATTTACTTTCCTCTATTATACAATGAACCAATCCATTTAATCCAAGTTCCTTTATATGAGCTGGAGATGGGGTCGTGGTCTGTCTCGGAGGAGAATAATGGGGTGGTTTGAGTTTGTTTAATTCTTTTTCATCAGTTCTTCGGTCTTTGTATATAATTTGTCTGGATCTTTTTTTTTTGCTCCTTACCTTTCTGTAGATTTTCTTACGGTTTCTTGGGTTGTTTTCCTTAATCGTGGAGGCCCGGGAAGCTGCGCTCTCTTCTTTACTTTTCTGCAGTGCGAGAATCCTTCAAGTGTTTATTGTGGATTCTCGAGGTCAATGTATCTATTCTAATCTCTTTGCGTATTGTTCTTGCGTGAATATGTTCCCTGGAAGCGTGTGTTTTTGTGGAGGAGTAGTCCTTCATGTATTGGCTTGCTAAGAGTTTTACACAGCGAGCTGTTTTTGGCAACCGGCTGAGACTTTCCCCATTGTCTGGTGGATTTAAGTCTCTTTGTTATGTTTGCATATTATATGCAACCCCTTTTTTTAATAGAAGGTTGGTTTTTTTCTGTGAAAAAAAAAATAATAATAATCCAAGTTCCTTTATCTTAATAATGGCATGCATCAAAAGGTTCATTGTGTGAACCAAACACCTATACCAAAATATGTTGGGGTATCTATTCTCAATCATTACTACCATTGTCTTACAATTAGAAGCATCAGCAATGACTTGGATGACATCATATAGCCCAATAATTTCAATTGTTTGAATTAATGGCTCTGTAATGTTGATATCAGCCTTGGACTTATCTGAGTAGTCATGAGATGAAAGGAAAACTACACCATTAGCAAGCACACCAAGAACACTTATCAATGGCTTGCCTTTTACATGTCCATGCATAAAATACACTAGATACCCCATATTGATTCTAAGAATTTGTGAATTTACCCAAAGAATTGTTTATTTTGGCTTTTTCCTAATCAATTCCCATGGTTCTAGCTTTGTCATACCTAGGGATATTATATCCTTTAGGGGCATCATTGATGGCAATAACCATATTATGCCAATAAGGTGAGTGAAGAACATTGAATGGTATGCCACATGTAAAGAGAAACCAAAAAACTTTTGCATCCACGTCATCCCTACAACCTTGATAAAGGAGTTTTTATATTGTTTTATGCCTTAAAAGGATGTATATGCCTATGGTTGTGAATCCACTACCATGGGTGAATGTCGATGGAGTTCTTGTTCTATGTGTTCTAGTGGCCTCATGTTCACCGTTCGATCTTTTTTATTTGTATTATGCTTCCTCCTCTTCCCTTATATATTTGGTTCTCTGTTATGTTGGCACATTTGCATAGGTTTTGATTCCTATTTGTTTATTTCCATCCCATGGCCTTTTCCCACATAGATTCTTTCTTGCACGGTTATATGAACCTGTGTAAGTAGATTTGCAATGGGGGAATATAAATTTAGCGGTTCCACCCCATTTCCCTCCTCTAATCATTGTAATATATTTCCATAGGGGTGTTTGGTCTATTTGGGTTTTTTTCTCATCATCATATTCACTCCCATTATCCACCTCTTCCTATTTTTACTCCTCTTCTCCTAGGTATCCTAATCCACCACTACCCACTTCTTCATCATCTTCATCGCTTATTTTATTTCCCAACACCATCATCATAGCCAAAAATGGAACCAACAAGATAAGGCTATGTCATATACCCATCATGTTAGTTGAAGCTTGAGATTCTTTCTTGCAATAAAATGAGGGAGGAATGGGAAAGAGTAGGAGAAGAGAACATATAGATTCTAGTATCTAGTTTTTACTTCTATATTTGATAGATTCGTTTAAAAAATAAAAGATACAAATGTTACATGGAAAAAAAAAGGGATTAGACCCTACCTATTTAGCTCTCCAATGGTGGTGGCAGCCTTCAATCTCCGTTGCAAGCTCCCACAATCTTATCTTCTCAATCCTCTCAAATCTTCTTCTCAAGGCTCAAACCCTCTCAATATCACAAATTCATAAAATGATTTTAAGTGGGAGGGGAGGACTCAGGAGGCCTTTTATTCCCTTTGGCCCTCCCATTTCCCTCCAAAAACCATGTTTTTCCCATATTGGACCATGCATGAGCAAAAGGAGATCAGATCTAAGAGTGCTCCAATAGTGGCACTCTCAAATCACTCCCATATCCTCCTAAAAAACTAAGGAGCGTTGTTTTGGCCTCCGCGCTTCCAAAAACACTCCCAAATGGGAGCAATCTGGGAGCGTCCTCTTTAAACGCTCCCTTTCAAAGTGCACTTCGAGAGCGGGTGTTGGGGGAGGTGCTCCCCTACAGCCTTGTATTAAATTGGATCATCGCCCAATGTATTTTCTAAACCAATTATTGATTATTTAAGTGCAATACTAAAAATAATAGCCATCAAACCAATGTAGAATAAACTAAGCTAATGAATAATGCATTGTCACAATAGTTCAAGACATACAATCATCAATACCCCAAGCATGAGAATAAGAGTGGCCATACATACAACATGGCAATAATAAAGATAGAGCCACCAAAAAAGAATTGATGGTTTAGGTCAAATCACTAACTAAATGTAGACACATCTTTTACTAGACCCAAACCAATCAATCTTTTATAATGCAATAACTTTTTTCTTAACAAGATATATTTTTAAACTAAGAAATATTGTTATTGCACCTAAATTTGAAGAAAAAAATTATAAGGCCATGTAAATGTGTGTAGTAATCCCACCTTGGCAATTATAGCAAGCCAATGGTCATTATTATATACTAAAAGCACCAAAAGTTATGCCAAAACAAACGTTGGGTGTTGGAAAAATCCCTATATGATGTGATGCATCATTCTTCACTTTGGGGGACACACCACATAGATCCATCTTCATTAGAGAAATTTTGAAGTTTAAAATGGGCCTCCTGAGGAATATTATAAAATAATAGTGGAAATAATAAAATAAGATTAGATTACCTCATCAAGTTTTGGAGGAAAAAAAAGAAAATCTTACTTTTTCAACTTATCTTCCTATGATTTTACTCAAATTTCGAGTAGGAACAGTTGTTGGATGCGGAATTTAATTTTGTATCCAAGGAGTACCCATGGTGCATATTTTCAATGGACCCTACTACACAAAAAAAAAAAAAAAAAAAAAAAAAAAAAAAAAATACATGGAAAAATGTGATTGCGATCACATTTTCCATGTATTTCACATTTTTCATGTAGTAGGGTTCATCGAAAGTATGCAACATGGGTACTCTTTTGATGCAAAATTTAACGAGTGCTCCCTCTCTAAATTTGAGTAAAATCCTAAGAAGATAAGTTGAAAATACGAATTGAAAAAATAGTCTTTTTTTTTTTAACTCCAAAAATGATAGAATCATCCCCATGGTTGACATGGTTCTTATAAATTTGTTTTTTGTTGTATATTTTTTGTTTTGAGAACCTCAAAATTTCTCTAATGAATCTCAAATCTATTAACCACCTAGAAGGATCAAAAAAACAAAATCTCAGTTAACAATGAATCTATATTAATGTTCGTGTATGTATTTAGTGATATTCAATATTTTTTCTTAAATTTTATTTTTTTTACGTTACACAACTTTCTTGTTTCTATATTTGATTTATAAACACATATGTTGAATAATATTGTTATTTTATTATACCTTTCACTGGCAAGATATATTGTGATCAGTGTTTTTTTGTCTAACAATTAGTTTGCTTTGACTAAATAAAATTTTCTCCATAGTTTAACATTAGAAATTTCTTTTTATTATTTTTTATAATGTTTTAATATATTTATTTCAAATATGATTGGTTCACCTTTTATTTTGAAATAATTACATGTGTACAAAATTTTGGTTGGTTGTGCCAACAAATATTTAGTTGTACATATTGTTATTAATTCATTATTTCAATTTCTTTAATACCTTATTCTAAGATACTCTTACTACACCAGTGAGATTTCATATCAATAAAAATTAATTTTTTCTATCATTTAACCCACGACAACGTATACTCTGAAAATTACATTTTTGGATGGTCGAAAACCATAACTGAATTACTGTAAGTCTGATGGGACCTTACCTTTTCTGTAGCTTGTGAAAATACAGGTTTTGTAAAGTTGTAAAATACAGTTACAAAGTGGTGATCCTTCCCAGTTTTATTTCATGCAGCGATGGTTAAAATATAACATTTTAATAATAATAAAAAATTATTCTCTTTTTACAGTAGCTTTTGGAACATGGTTAAAATATAACATTTTAATAATAAAAAAAGTTATTCTATTTCAAATGTCACTAAAGATTATATTATATTTTAATTATCAACCGCCTTCCTTCACATAATTGATATTTACAAAACATTTCGATGCCTAGAAAAGAGCATAATTGATATTTACAAACATTTCAATACCTAGAAAACAAAAAGTGTAGCAGCTTATAATTTTATCATGGTATGTCTTAAAAAGTTCGTAATGTAGCATTATATTTTTATTTTTCATATATATGTTTTTAATTAAAATAAAAATAATTAATTTAATTTTAATAATTAAATAACTAGTAAAACTTAAATTTATTTCACAATATTTATTTCATGTTATTAAAAAAAGAATTAAAATAAAATTATTATTGTATGTCGTTATTATTATGAAAAAATTAATAAAATAAATTGTGAGGTGTATTGTTTAAGATTCTAGGTTTACAAATTATAAAAAGAAAATTAAAAAAGATAGTCTAAACATTGCAAGGTTTTGGTTTCTATTTTTACTTTTTACTTTGGATTTTGTAAGACTGTACATTTCAGTTGTGAAATTTGTGAATTTTTGTATCCATTAGATTTATTTATACATTCAAAACTATGTACAAGTTTAGAATTTTCCAAAAATTGTATTTCTCTATTTATCTTACAAAACAAAGAACATAAAACAATTAGATTAAAATTATTAAAAATCTAATTCTAAATCTAACTACTTCCCTTTAAACTCTCAATACCAGAATATTGGATTAAATTAGAGTTCGTTGAGGAACGAGAGTGGGTTGGGTTTCTGATACATTAAGGCATTAAATGTCATTCATCACGAGTGCCTTAACCCAACTCACTATTCTTAACCCAACTCATTATTAATATCCAATTTGTTTGTTCCCTTAACCTTAAGTAGTTTTTATTCCAATAATCACAATGTGCTATCATTAAAATTGTATTGTAAATATAAAAGTGAATGTCAAAGGGAGTAGTTTAATAATTTTGTCATTAGAATTAGGTTTTGAGTAAAATAGTTCCGTTTTCTTATAAAAAATAATAATAATATTGTTAGAACAATTATCTAAAGCGACTTACTTAAACTTATAAATTTTCTAATTTCTAATTAAATTTTAAATTAAATAATTATACAATTCAAATACCAAATATCATTTTTATCAGATTCTTAATAAATTAAATAACGTTAAAAAAAAAAAAAAAAAAAAAAAAAAAAAAACCTCAAGTGTAACATACCTCTCTAAAAAGAATTAGTCAATAAAGAACATTGAACATTTTTTTATTATTAAAAATACTTGCAATATCATTTGTTCCATTAAAAAAGAGCACTAATGTTCTTCAAAAAGCAATAAAAATAAATTAACCAACTCTATATCCCTTGCACCAATTATCATACTTGATCCAATTTGTATGGAATCTGAACAGAATATATATTGTTAACTAGGTAAACTAATTCAAGTTTATAATATGTAAAATCTTATACAAACTATCCATCTTTAAAGTTTAGGTTAAACATCTACAAATTCTAAATCCACATCAGTTTATGTGAAGTTTTCTCTTTTCTTCAAAGTGGGAAAACCTATCATAAACTAACTTTTGAGTAGTCGCCTTTGGCTTCTATCCACAAATGTATAATGACTCATCACTGAAATTTGTATTTAAAAAAAAAAGTATAAAATGGGGTATGTTAGTAAAGGAAAAATAATTAACAATATGTTATCAAAAACTTTAGAATTTAAAAATTGCATAACTTAACTCTGTATTATTAATAATAGTCTCCCTTTCTTTAGTCTCTTGTTTTCCAATTTTACCTTTTTTTGCGATTTCTACATGTATTTATATAGACTTCCATTTTGCCAAATTTTCATAGTCTTTTACTTTAATTTAGCGATATTTAAACCAAACATCAAATACTCACTATTATGTAGCTTATTTTTAAAGATCATAATAAACTTATTTACCAAATATTATAGGAGTGAAATATTACATATCTTTGTAATCATAAATTATACACACTCATTATGTGTTTTGAAATGCATCTCATTTAAAAATCCCTATCTAGACTGTAAACCCCGTGATAGTGAATGTTGTCATTGTGACACCGTAATCACAAGTTTATTATAATACAAAATACTATAACTCACAAAACTCTTATAAGTCAAACATGGTCAAATACACCTCAATCCTACCATATTGTAGGATGTGCATCTCAACACAACCAGGTAGAGGTCCATGTACACTTTATGGGTTCCCCTTGCTTCTCTTTGTAAGCACCTTAATTGCAAGCTTACTAAAAAGATAAATGGCATATCTCACAAAAGTCTTATTTGCAAGAATCATAAAACTATATGGAGAGAAATCATGTAATAATCATGGAACATGTAGATTCCAAGTCACATACTATTACCAGACATCATTTAAAAATTTAAAATCACCTATGCCTAGTATAATTGAAAGTGTTCCATGTAATTAAGTTGCAAATCAACCTAATATACTTGGAACATGTAAACTAAATTTGAAAATCCAAGATAACCTCTATATGTTATCATTCAGAGTGTTCAATATAATAAAGTTGCAAACTAATTACAATTTCTATATATTATATAGTCATAGTATTCTAAAAATTTCTAACGCTTTCCTTGTGTCATTATTGTGCAGGAGGTACATTGTGAGCTA
The DNA here is from genome assembly GCA_000404065.3 of Pinus taeda. Lineage (NCBI taxonomy): Eukaryota > Viridiplantae > Streptophyta > Pinopsida > Pinales > Pinaceae > Pinus > Pinus taeda. The sequence continues at coordinate 30,454 of APFE031020644.1, forward strand.
CAAAAATTATGTATTCATATGTTTGTAATCAAAAACAAAATTTTGAATGAAGATAAACAAGTTTAGATCTATCTTAATTTTGGATCTATCAAGGACCAAGAGGGATCAAATCTCTCCAAGTAAAAACTTTTTTTTGTGTAAAAATTGAGGAAAATTTTGCACCTCAATATATTTAATCATTCTCAGAGCTTGATAGATTAAGAGTTAAAATATATCTAGGCTAGTTTAATTATTAATTTTACTTTTTTTATTTTACTTTTTTCAAGTAATTTTTATTTGTGTGTGATTAGATCAAGTCAAAATGTTTAGATAACATAACATAATAGGACATTACAACAACTCCTCCATATTTTGATAGAGTGTTTCTCAACCCAAAAATGTAACAACATTATCTATAAATCAAATATCTTCTCTAGGTACTCTTGAACTCTCACATTGGATGGATAGGATTCAATCTTTGATCAGATCCCTCTCTAGGATTTATGTCCCACAAATCTATCGAGAACAAAACATGACGGAAAATACACTATCTAATGTAGGGTGCATTCAAGGCCCAAGTAGGGTGTTAATTTTAGTTAACAATGGTATGTTCTATGCCTAGAACAATTACTTCAATTTCTTTTTAGTGGCCCAACGAGAATTTCTAATTTAGTTTCCAACATTGGCAGTAATTGTAGATAGAACACAAAATAAAATGCAAAAGACAATCCAAGACAAGAGAACACTAGATTTGGTGGAAGACAGGGAAAAACTCCAATCTGGGGAAAACCCTTTGATCATATTCTTCTTATTATTATATCAAATGTTCAATAGAGAGAGAGAGTACAAAAAGTCAAATTTGACTTTCCAAATCAAAGTGAAAACAACCCTGTCAAATTTGCAATCAAATTCAACCCTATCCAAAAAGTCAAAGATGGTTAATGTAGCAACAAAAATTCCCCTTTGAAGCTCGATCAAAGGCAGTAAAACTCGACCTTCAGAAGTGGTCAAATTCAGCCCAAAATAGTCACAAAATTTGTAGTCAAACTTGGTTAAACTTTGTCTTGAAGTCTGCGGTCAACATGCAATTTATCTTTGTAGTCAAAGTGCTCAGGACACCTCGGTTTTTGTGCCAAAGAGTGTGTCCTACCCAAACAAAAAATTGCCCAGAAGATAAAACTCAAAATCTACCTGGATAGTCAAAGTTAACGCTAGTCAACGTTGGTCAAATTGCAGGAAAGACTGAAATTTTCAGGCCTGTAATTTTGTCTAAAATTCTTTCTCCTTGCCACACATGTGAGACAAGGAATATGACAAATATTTGTATGAACTAATGAGAGGAGAGAGAATAATGTGTGAGTGATGATGATGCCAAATGAGGTGAGAGATCACTTATATTTATACAAGTCATTGAGGGTGAATTGAAATGTTTGTTGGGCTTCGTGAGCCTACATGATGTGGCTGATCTTAGCAATTTACACATGTGGGCATATATCCAAAAACACACTTATGTTTGCCCAAATTTGATGATATTTAGATCAATTTTGGTCCTCTCGAAAAGAGGAATTCAATGCAATAATCATCTCCATCAAATGAGTTGTCTAAAGTGGAATTTGGCACTAGTTTCCAATTTTAACACTCCCTGTCAACTAGGCATAATTCAACCTTCCAATCCATCTATCATCATCGATCGTCATGCCATCCTATCATCATGTACCATCTATGTATCTCATCTTTTCTCTACTAAAAATTGATATATATCATGAATAAGAATCAATCAAGAGTGAGTCACAAGACCTTATCACTCTCCATTGACAAAAGTCAATTCAGAGGTAGAGCCTCAATTAGACTTGATCCCATATCAAGTTGTTGAACGCCATGCATAATATACATAGGGAGTACATCCGTACACAATGCATCTCTTTGTAGTGTTATGGTCCCTATCCACTTTTCCAAACTCATTGGCCAGATGAGAGGTACTTCCTATGAGTCTCGGGCTACATGGGTAGGATGTATGATGTGGCATCAGCACGAGAAGGTGAACCACTCATCTTGCTCATATGTCATAGTAGAAGGTGAGCCACTCACCCTACACACATGCCATCAATCGTAGGGGAAGTTGAACCACTCACCCTACACACATGTCAATCACCATGGGGTGTCACAGGGGAAGGTGAACCACTCACCTTATACACAGTGCACCAATAGGGGAAGGTGAACCACTCACCCTGTACACATCGCACTAATAGGGGAAGGTGAACCACTCACCCTATATTCGCTTAGAGATCCAAGAAGTACCCCAAGCTCTCTGGATCTCCCAAAACTCAATGTCCAACTCAAGCGAGACCCTCATGGGAGGGTATTTCCATGACCCCAAGTCTCTCTCGAAAGGCTAATAATTTGACCTTCCCTAAGGACTTCGTAAGGATATATATGACATGCTCATCAGTCCTAATGTGTTGGAACCTTATTTCTCCATGTTGTACCATATCTCGAATAAAGTGGTACATGATATCAATGTGCTTGGAGCGGTCGTGGAACACAGGATTCTCTGAAAGGTGAATCCCACTCTAGTTGCCGCAGAAGATCACAGTGGTATTCAAAACATGTTCAAATAGCTCACTAAAGAGATTCCTCAACCAAACAGTCTCACAATGAGTCATACTAGTTGCAATGTATTTGGCCTCAACGGTGCTTAGAGCAACCTTTTTTTTCTTCCTGCTCATCCAAAAAATTGAAGCAGGCCCTAATGAGAAGCAACATAGATATGTGTTCTTTCGATCCAGCACACTGCCAGTTCAGTTAGCATCAGCATATCCATGTATCCTTAAATTCCCAGCAATTTATCCTATTCCATAGTTGATTGTGCCACAGAGATATCTCAAGAGATTCTTAGCATCAATCCAATGTATGTGATGAGGCTCAACCACAAATTGACTCAACGTATTCATAGTGAAGCATATGTCTGGACGGGATTTTACCAAGAACATCAGCACCCCCACAAGTTGTTTATATTCATAAGGGTTTGTCAATTCAGGCCCAGCAGCACTTCCACATAGCTTCTTGAAGTTGAGTTCCGTCAGAGTAGACACATACGTGCAATCCACCATCCCACATCTCTCGAGCAGCTTCACACTCTATTTTTATTGAAAAAAGAAAATACCACCTATAATTTGCAATACTTCCAAGCCTAGGAAGTAGTGCATCAGACCTAGGCCCTTCATCTCGAACTCAGAATCCAACTTCCTTTTACATTGATAAATGAGAGGGTGTGCACCTATCATAAAAGATCATCTACATAAAGGACAAAAATGAGAGGCATGTCATTTTCAACCTTGAAGTATAGGTTAGCATCAACATCGCTCCTCGTAAATCCTAGCTTCATAAGATAGCTATCAATACTCTCATACCAAGCCCTTGGGGCTTGCTTCAACCCATAGAGGGCGTTCTTCAACCTGCGTGCATGTTTCATTAGATCTTTCACTTTGAACCCCTGAAGTTGTTCCAAGTAGACTTCCTCCTTAAGCAAGTCATGCAAGGAAGCAATCTTAACATTCATTTGATGTATCCTCCCCCCTTTAGAGGCCGCGAGAGCAATAATAGATTGGATAGTGTCATATCAGACAACCGATGAAAATATGTCATTATAGTCCACTCCTTCCTTTTGAGAGAAGCCTCGAGCAATGAACCTGACCTTATATTTTTTAGCACTCTCATCAGTGCCATGTTTAATTTTGTATAGCCATTTTGAGGTGGCTACGGACTTGTCCTTGGGTTTAGGAACCACTTCACACACATCATTCTTCATGATAATATTCATATTCCTCATTCATCGCATCCTTTCATACTTGGTGCTTTACAACTTCTTCAAACGCACATGGATCATCTTGAACAATAGTACTCATAGCAGTAAGTACCCTTAATACCTGTCCAACTTCTTACTTTTGACAAATGTCCCTCTTGGAGCAATATGTTTTTCAGCATCTTCGAGAGTATCTTTGAGCTAGAAAGATCTTTTCCTTGAGGTAGAGGGATCACCAAGAGGTGGATAAATGGGATCCATCAGGCCTTCAACATGGGGCATATGCTCATATGTCGAAGGGTCATCCGGTTTTTCCACAACATCATCATTGTCCTTCCTTGGGATGGGGAGATCTATAGCTTTTCCAAGCATAGTGTCTCCATCAAAGGTGACATCATGGCTTACTTCCACATCTCTTTGACCAGGCACATAGATTCTATATGCCTTTGAATGTTTATTGTAGCCAACAAATATACCTTTCTTCCTAGATGCTTCCAACTTGTTTCTTTTCTCTTTAGGCACATGAAAATACACAGGACACCCAAATATTCTAAAATGAGAAACATTAAGTTTCGTACTAGTGAAAACTTATTCGAGTGACTTGAAATCCAATGATTGATGTGGGCTCCTATTTTGAATAAAACGGCAATGTTGGCAGCTTCTCCCCATAAGAAATTTGGTAGGCCTTGATCATGGAGCATGGCATGAGTGGCTTCCATGATTATTCGATTCTTCCTTTCAGCAACTCCATTTTTCTCAGGAGTGTATGGAACAATTGTCTCCCTCTTAATGCAAGTCTATTTGCAAAAGTCATTGAATTCACTTGATTCATATTCGGTTCCTTTATCGGTCCTCAATATCTTGATCTTCTTCCCTATTTGATTTTACACCAATGCTTTGAAAGAATGGAACCATTTGAACTCTTCATCCTTCTTCTTCAAGAAATAGATCCATGTGAAAATTCATGCACAAATTTTTCATAGTATAAGTACCCTCCCAATGATGTTATGGGAAACATAGTTGATAGGTCAAAATGGACCAATTAAAGAATAACAGTAGTTTGGCTTTCACTAGAAGGGAATGGTCCCCTTGTAAGTTTCCCAGTTGCACAACCCTAACAAACTCTTTCATGATTCATGTTGAACTCGGGAATTCCTATGACCATCTTCCTTACACCAGGTAAGGCTTTGTAATGAAGGTGGGCAAATCTTTGGTGCCATAATTTAGATTGAAGATAAGTATCCTAATTCAAGGCTCCCAAATGACTTCCTCCAACTTGATAAAGAAAATCAACCCTAAATCCAAGTGTGAATGCATCTTTAGTTTTTCTTTGTCAAATATGTACCTTTCCATTAATGAATGCTACCTTGAAGCCTTTATCTTCCATTGCAGCAATAGACACTAGATTCTTCTTTAAATCATGCACATATAACACTTCTTGTAGATGAATGGTTTGATTTTGATTCAAGTGAAGAGAGATAGTACCTATCCCTTTCACAGGGTAGGTGGCATTATCTCCAAGTATGATCTCCAAATTATTCTTCTTTTCAATCAAATTTGAGAGGGCCTCCTTTTACCTAGTGAAGCGCCTTAAGGCTCAACTATCAATAAACCAACGATTGAACGTATATGGAGGAGGAGTAGCAGATAGAACGGAAATAGCATAAAACTCATTTTCTTTTCTATAACATTACTTTCCTCATACCTGGAATTTCTCGTCCTTTTGGGAGGTCGACCATTTCCATATCGAGTTGCAGGAGCATTCCTCTTTCCTTTATTGTTGAACATGTTTTTCCTTTGATTTTCATTGCCTTTGAAATTGTTGTTGTTGTTGTCGTCATCCCTTGAATAATTCTTCTTGTGAGGAAACTCTCTAGCATAGTGGTCGGACCTATTACAATTGTAGCACCTTCCTTTTCTTCCTTCTTTGAATCCTTTCTTGAACCCTTGAACCTATCTCCTTGGACCAACATTATGTTTCCTCTTTGCATGAGCGAAGAAAGCAATAGGTTAATTTCCATTTGAGGGCTTGTCTCTCTCCATCATCCTTGTTTCCTCTTGAGTGAATCTAGCCAATAATTCATCAAAACCAAGTATCATGTCATTGTTGAGAATGGTGGTGTTAAACACACCCCATGCTCTTGAAAGATCCCCAAGTGCAATGAGAGTGAGCTCCCTATCAGCAATAACTTCTCTAATAGATAGTAGGTCATTCTTGATTTGTGTTATTCTCATGAAGTAGGATTGGATAGAATCCCCTTTATCCATCTTGATGTCCTTCAACTTGTTATTGAGAAAGAGGATTTGATTTTCATTGTTCACTTTGAACATCCAAACCAGCTTACCATACATCTCCTTAGATGTTCTCAAATCATAAATATAGGCAACCAAATGCTTTTGAATGGAGTCTATGATATTTTTCTTAGCTTTGACCTCACCTTTCTTATACTTCGTCTTTGCAACAACCAATTCATTTGAAGGAGGCTCCACCACTCTTCCCTGCCCATAGTCCATGGCATCATGCTCTTCCAAATTCATCTTCCATGCATGATAGTTAGGTTTTTCCTTGAGCTTATCCTCGGATTTGAATTAAGATATAGTAGCCATTGAGGCTAGTCCAATAATCTTGTCTAACATATATCCCTTAGTCATTGTTTTTCTCTCTCTTTCTTGGGCTTTGTCTTCACCTATGCTCTGATACTATGTTAATTTTAGTTAGAAATGGCATGTTCTATGCTTAGCACAATTACTTCAATGTCATTTTTGCAACCCAATGACAATTTCCAATTTAGTTTCCAATAGCAATCACTTAACCGTAAATTACATTGACAGTAATTGTAGATAGAACATAAAATAAAATGCAGAATACAAACCAAGATGAGAACACCAGCTTTGGCGGATGCTAGGGAGAAACCCCAATGTGGGGAAAATCATTTGATCAATTATTCCTATTATTATATCAAATGTTCAATAGAGAAAGAGAGTACAATAAGTAGTTGACTTGTCAAATCAAGGTAAAAACAACCGTATCAAATTTGCAGTCAAATTCAGCCCTAACTAGAACGTCAAAGATGGTTAATGTAGCAAAAAATCTTCCCCTTTGAATCTCAGTCAAAGGCAATAAAATTCAGCCTTCAGCGGTGGTCAAAGTCAACCCAAAACAATCACAATATATGCAATCAAACTTGGTCAAACTTTGTCCTGAAATCTGTGGTCAGCCTGCATTTTATCTCTACAGTCGAAGTGCTTAGAACACCTCAGTTTTTGTGCCAAAGAGTGTGGCCTACCCAAATAGAAAACTGCCCAAAAGATCGAACTCAAAATCTGTCTAGAAATTCAAAGTCAACATTGGTCAAACTGTAGGAAACACTAAAATTTTCGACCTTGTAATTCTATCTTAAATTTGTCCTCCTTGCCACGTGTGAGAGAAAGAATATGCCCAATAGTTGTACAAACCAATGAGAGAGAGAAGAATGTGAGTGATGATGATGCCAAATGAGGTGAGAGATCACTTATATTTATACAAGTCGTTGAGGGTGAAGCGACATGTCGCTTGGGCTTCATGAGCCTACATGATGATATGGCTGACCCTGACAATTTACATATCTGGGCTTAAATCCAAAAACACATTTCTACTTGTCCAAATTTGATGATCTTTAGATGAATTTTAGTCCTCTCGAAAAGAAAAATTCAATGCAATCATCTCCATTAAATGCACTGTCTAAAGTGGAATTTGGCCCTAGTTGCCAATTTTAAGATAAGATTTGTTACTTTGCTTTCTACAGGGGCATTTTTTATAGGTCAAGGGAGATTGACATCTGAGGGTAGTCATCTTCTGTGCTAGTTTTTTTGCTCTACTATGCTATGTGATAGTCTATGGATGAACATTTTTTGTATTATTGAAATCTGGACTGAGGAAGGAGTCCATATCTAGATGTTATTTTCGTTGGAATATGGACAATCAGTGGCCTATTTTTTGTGAGTAATTAGTGGATAGGAGATCCAGAGATGTTTTTTTTGTATTGCTTGAAATCCCTATTCTGTATTTTCCATATCATATGTTTTCATGTTGTCTGATTTTGTGAAAAAGGAACAAGGAGATGTAAACTTTTGTTTTATTAATGAAAACAAAGTTTGTTTTTTTCTTCTTGAATATATATAGAAAGAGAGAGAGAGGAGGGGGCAGATATTTTTTCGACATGTGGTACTGATGAGTCATGGTTTTGGGCCATGGTATTTTAACAAATCCTATTACAAGTTAATAATATCTACAGTAAAGTGGAAATAAATATCCATCATTAAAAAATTTGTTATATTAAGTTTTTATGTACTTATTAATGAAATTTAAATATCATTAGAAAATTATTACTTTGATTTATATGGTAAAATGGATTTTAATTTATAGCTACTATTTATATCTTCTACATTTTAATATAATAGACTATTTAAATATATCTTAAAAGTGATCATAATCTTCTTACATTTGGATTTAATTAAAAAAATGTTACAAAATAAATTTCAAATAAATATTTGTAAAATATTTTGATTGTGAAAATGAGAGATGCTTTTTAGGCATGTGGTATTGAGGAGCCATGATATTGGTCAATGGCATTGGCCCATGGCATTGTACGAAGCCTATTTACAAGTTAATAATATCTATAGCAAAGTGACGTGAATATTCATGCTCTAAAATATTACTATATTATAAGTTTATATCGTTATATTATCTTAATTTATAAGGTAGAAATGATCTTAACTTATAGTGGCCACTTGTATATTTTAATGTGATGGGTATATTAAGATTTTATTTTTATCTAAAAATTTATTCATAGTATTATTAATAAAAACAAAATTAAAATATAACAAACTGAATTTTATTATTTTTATTACTTTTAACTTTTTCTAGGCACTACAACATCTCCCCATAACATATTACTTTTAACTTTTATTATTATTTAATTGAGCCCACATGTAAATGTTTACAAATATTTATGTCTTATAAATTCAGCATATTAATATAAATTCAACATATTGAACTGCCATTTAAAAATGTTTACATACTTTCCTACATTACACCTACCCATCAAAAAGACATTTTGCAATTTTTGAAATTCAAGATGAACTCTTATTGTAATCAATCAAATTATTTACGTTTTGTTATAAAATACAAAATCCATAGTACCTTAGAACCCCTCTAACCATTCCTTCGTATTAGTGTCATGCTTCAAACCCAAGACGTTTTGAGCTAAAGGAATCGCCTCATCACATTTTCAGAATCATAAAGAGAACGTCGAAGTGAAATAGAACCTTCTAATGGATCCCTCATGTCATCGTTACGGGTGAAATCTTGCACATTTTCAGCTCAAGAAATTGCTTATTCATATGCCCAAATTCAAAAAGAAAATGCCAAATGAAATTAAAGAGACATTTTGAAACCCAAGATCAACTCTATTTTATTATTGATAGAAAAATTGGTAATCACAAGAACACTCAAAGAGTCATCTCTCCCCCGAGAAATTACAAGATTTAGAATGACAACATGATCCTTCCTGAGATTGACTGTTGTGGCATTTAACAGATAAATATCCTTGCATAGCAAGAGAAATATGTAGGCTACCTGGCAGACAAAGCAGACTCAATCCAAAGATCGACACGGACACAAACACTTCTAAAATGATTCGGCCACTTTAGGTTCTTACCAGTGCCAAGCACACTGGTAAGCAGGCTCCCAAATCACCTAAATACTTGAGTTCTTCTCGTGATGCAAGCAGATCAGACTGCATGTCTGCAGTTGCAGAGTAGGAGAAGCTCTCAACACAATGACTCTCAATACCAACCCCCCTCCCAAAATGAGCTCCTCTTTCTTTTATAGACCAGACGGCTTGATGACTCAAAAGTAAAACAACTGTCACCAAAAGATTGTCCATATTCGGATGTGAATGGAAAAATTCACATTATCTCGTCCCTTTTCCTTTCGGAAAGCCATCTGGCATATGGGGAACGAATCCAGGATGACTCAATCTTATCGATCTTACAAAGTAGATATTGGGATCGAATCAAGGACGACTCAATCTTACAAAGTAGATACTTTTACTCAAAATCCTACGAGAAAAGAGAAATATACAAACGCACATTTCATTTTACGAAGAAATATACAAACAAACCTCCTTACACCACTGTCGATAAGAAAAGACATGATACATTTAGAGTACAAAATGAGTAATCAGAGAATGAGTATAGTGTTGATGTCAGAATCTTTCCGGAAGATAATTTGTGAAGTACTGCACATGCACTTCTTTTTCGGATTCCCAAATCTCATTCTCGTGATTTCCGGGTGATTGTAAAAAGTTAATAGATATGAAAGGATTTTGTTCTGGATCTGATTGTAGGTGGAATTCATTGTATTCAATTGGAGTCCCATCTCTATTGGGAGTCAACATTCGTGCAGTGAATTCATGAGTGATGAACCAATGAATATGTCCACAGCTTCTTAATGCATTGATAAAATCAGCATCTTCAATTCTAACAATGTCTTCGACATGCTTGTACAATATTCATGTCAGGTGTGCATGTGGTTCTAAGAACCCATCAATCTTTAGTCAACATAAGGTATATGGCTTTATCAGGAGAGCGTTGAGTCCATAGATTTTCCACCACCTGATAAACCAAGCCAAAAAAGGATCTTCATGATTCATTCGGGAAGTTGGCCAATCTTCATACCTGAAATCAAACTGTAGATGATAAAAGAAGTTAGAGGAAATATTTTCTAAATTCATGAGTTGGAAAAAAACAGTCTCCTGCCTTTCTAGATCAAAATCAGTCCTCTGCAGAAGATTATTGAACTGCCTGATAGTAATCCGGAAATTTCCAATTCTGTCATCTTCTTCATAAAAGAGTTCATAGGAGATGTTGCCTATATGGACCAGATAATCTAGTTCACTGATTTCCAAATAATTTTCAATTTCTTGGTCATGCCAGGTCCAAAGATTGGGAACTCCTTCTCTCCAGCGAATTTCAGATATTCGATACCATGTTTCATCATTGTCTAAAATGCTTTTTCTCATATCATATCTTACCCATCCCTTTCTGCCTTCTATCTCAACATGTTCTTCAGATCTTCTGATAAAATTGCATGATAAAGAGTGAATAGAATTTTTCTCTAAAAAGTCCCTTGACAACATGTCAGCAAAAGAATTTTTATGTCAAGGAATGAATTCAATTTCAAAATCATACTGACTAAGATTCATTACCCATCTTACCATAGCATCATCTTCAAATTCACACTTGTGAATAGCAAACTTTAAAGCTTGGAAATTTGTCTTAACCAGGAACTTAGTGTAAATAACAAAGTCTTTAAACTTTTCTATTCCCAAACAAACTGCTCTGAGCTCTTTCTTGAGGCTGGCCCAATTTGCTTGAGATGTCGACCATAGTCCAAAAGAATATTGACAAATTTCCCGTGATTTTTTCTTTTCTGGATCTTCTTGACAAAGAACAACTCCCCATCCAATATTACTGGCATCTGTCATAATTACTTTCTTCCATTGTTCTTGGATCAGACACAGAGGTTGAATTCTGCTAATCCTATCCTTGATTTTCTTGACTGCATTTGTGCAATCTTCATTCCAGGGAATGGGATATTTTTGTAATCTCTTATTCAGTAATTTCCTTTCTTGTGCACAATGATGAAGAAATTTGGAGACATAATTTAAGCTTCCTAAGAATCTTTGCAACTGTGTTTTGTCCAAAATTTCATCAGGAAAATTATCTATGAAATCTAGACTTCTTTGGATTACTTGATATGAACCATACTCGATATTATATCCAAGAAAATTTATCATAGTTTTGAACAATTTCATCTTAGTTTCAGAGATGACTATCCCTTTTTCTTTTATCCTCTGGAGAAATAGTTTCAGAGGCTTAATATGAGATGGTATGTCATCATAATGCACAAGAATATCATCAATGTATTTTTTTTTTAATTCCTCCATACCTTCAAACATCTCATCCATTATGCACTAGAAGGCTGATGGAGCATTGATGAGTCCGAATGGCATTATGTTCCACTCAAAATGACCTTCAGGAACAGAAAAACTTGTTTTCCATTTGTTAGATTCCTTGATGCCTACCTGCCAAAATCCTGATTTCAAATCAAATTTTGAGAAAATCTTTGATTTTGAGATTTGTGTTAGGATTGTGGAGGGCTTTGGAAGGGGATAAGCATCATAATCCAATAGATTATTCAGTGGTTTGTAGTTTACCACCAACCTTGGTTTTCCTCTGGAAATCTCTGCATGTTTGTTTACATAAAAAGCAAAGCAGGCTATTGGACTTTTGCTTTTTCTGATCAGGCCTTTCTATAAAAGACTCTTGATCTCTTCTCTACAGTGAACCATCTGTTCTTGCTTCATCGGAACAGCTTTCGATCTTCTTAATTTACCACTGAAGTCATTTTTCAATGGTAACTCAACTTCATGCTTATCCACATGCCAAAAGGCATTTGGGTCTTCAGAGCAGCATTCCATAAATTTATTTTTCAGATTCGCTATCTCCCTGTCAAACTTTCCTTGTTCAATGTTTTCATCAATTTTTAAAATCTCCTTCTTATTTTCCATTTTTGACACTAAGGTTTCTAGCCATTCAATCCTTCTGATTCTATTGGGTGAGCTGGAATTTATAAAAGGAAAAAAAAGCTCTTTACCTTTCAGTTCAATAAAATAACTGTATCTCCTTGTTTGTTGATCAAATTTAGCTCCATGCTTTTGGAAATTCTGGAATAAAGGTGTTCCTAAGTACATTGTGAAATACATCCCTGTAACGATTGGGCAAACCACATTTATTCCAATAGAATCAGTTAGGAAAAATATCAACTAGAACTTCTGAAGTAGTGATGATATCTCCACTGGATGTTGTAACCTTTGGACAAGTAGTCGGCCTTCTGAGATGAGTATCAACTACTGTATTATTTACAATATTTAATCTTGAACAAGTATCCATAAGGACTTTCCAGTATTCCACTTTGGAACCAATTAGGACTTTTAATTTGATGCAATACATTACATCTCCATTAATCTGATTACAACCTAATCCTACCCTTTCATCATCATTCTCATCATCAATGTTGGGTTCTTGAATCTGTATACCTGGAAAGGGTTTCTGATGGAATGTCCAATTCTATGTCTGTGCAGAAGTTGAAGGCTATTCTTCTTTCATTTTCCTGAGTTGGCAATCTTGGTGACTTTCAATACAAAGCCTTATATTTTATTTTACTGTCTTCCTTAGATCTTTTATTGCCTGGTGGATACTGGGCAAAGTATGGGGAAGATCTTCTCCAAAATCTTCCTGCCTGAATCGCCTGGTTAAGGCTTCTACTGAGAAAAGAGAAGCTGGAGGAACATATCCTCTGTTAGGATTGCTTTGCTTGGTTGTCTTAGAAGTCAAGTGATTGATTAGCAACTCTTTATACATATCTTTTAATTGTGGGTCTGTTGCTGTCGTCATTTGCGTGAAAATATTTATAGTATGTTCATCAGATTCGCCATTCTTCATCATATTCAAGGAATGACACTCGCGGGCATCTAGGTCACTGCATTCATAATTATCTTTGAAACATTATGCACAATGTGGATCATTGCAATATTCTTCTTCCGAGTCAGAAGTATTAGAATCAGAATTAAATTTATTGAGGTAATATGATTCTTCTTCACTTGTTATTTCCTCACAGCTATCAGGAAGATTTAAACAATTTACCTTACCAGATTTATTTTTGTAAAATACTCTCTTCTTTCCTTTCTCTGGTTTCTTTTTTTCTTTCCCCAACTCTGGACAGTTTGGAGAAATGTGTCCTTTTTTGTTGCAGTGGTAACATTGAACTTCCTTTTTTCTTGTAAATAACTGTGCATGCTTGTAGTCTTTTGGCTTCTTTTGGTGGATGATCTTTTTGCCTGAAAAATTCTTTGTTGCACGCTTCTTTTTCCTATAAGCACGCACATCTCTCCCCTCTGAATTTTTTGGAGCAGAAAGGTGCCATTGCTTGCACAATTGCTGGTAACCAGGCCTCTTCTTTGGATTCGTGGTTGCTTAGGCTATCTTCATTTGGGAGCAAAGTTCAACAATTATGGCTTTGACTGCCTACCTAATTACTCCAAATTTGTAGTCACCAATGCTTCCTAGCAATTTGTTGACTATCGTTGTTGACACCCATAATGGTAATGATGAAACAAATATTTCCTTCCATTTGGGTTTCAAGAATGAGTTCTGGTGACAAAGTATGCAATCTATGCAGGAACTCATTAAAGTATTCATCAAAATGCTTCATATTATGAAGTTTCATAGCAACAAGAGTAATAGCAATCAGATCATTATTTACCTGTGGGAAGCCAATAAAGTTAACGGTAATGCCATAAAGTAAACAACCAATCATATTGTTTACTGGAATTGAGGTAAACGGATCCATGTAAGTACTTCCGCCGGCATTCTTTACCTGTGAATTTTCCGAATTAGTCAGCAATAGAGGATCTTTGATCATTTCTGCTTTTAGCGTAGAATCTAAAGATCCTTCAAACCCACCAATGATTCTTATTGTAGAATTAATGGGTCCAATATCATCAGCCAGATAGGTCTTGTAGCATACTAACATGGAGTGCATGATCGATAATACTTCTGCTTCGTGCAGCTGTCAATATTCCAAGAATATGTGGAGGAGGCTGACCAATCTTTGTGATACTTGGATTTCATCGTATCCCTCCTGTCTGGAGCAAGGGACCAAGTGGAATTCCATGTGTATCTAGAATTAGTTGCATGAACTCCTTTTTCATTTGGAATATTAAAATGAACTTTATCTTGAGGAGAAAAATTATGTACAAATTCCTCAAGACTTTCTAGTGAAGGCTCATCATTGTTTATTTCAAGTTTGTTCAATCCTCTCTCTTTGTCTTCTTCTAAGTTTTCATACCATTTCTTTTCTTCTTTTTCTTCTTCATCTTCTGAAGCATTTTTCTTCATCCATTATGTGAAAGAAGAGCTAGTTGATAGCTTTGTTTTTGAAGAAACACAGGGATTTGGCTTTAGATGGCCAAAGAAACTAGGTACAGCAAAAGGTGCATAAGAATATGAAATCCCTGGTTTTGGAAACACAATCTCTGCTGGCTATCTTATGAGACTAGAGACAGAGGATGAAATAGTATAAGGCATTTGAGAGTGAGGTTCACTAAAAAGAGTGGTAGATTTGTATGAATCTGTAGGATGTCTCTTTTTTAGTAAATCAACAATAATACAGACATTCGAGACTTGCCTCTTCAGTATGTCAAGGCTAGAATTAACCTTAACAAGTTCTCTTCCCTGGATAATTGTTACATCTTGAATTTTCTTTTCTGTGGATAACTTGAGCTTATCCAGGCTTTTAGCTATGTTTTTATCATTTTCTACAAGAGTCTTGACATTCTAATTTAAACATACAGTAGCATAGTCATGTTTCTGAAGCATTATAATCATCATTTCTTTTAGAATATTACTCATGTCCTTAATAGACTTATGTTGTGTTCTTAGAAATTTTTCCAAACTAGAAAGAGCAAGGTTCGTCCAGTTTGTAGCTAAGACAAATTCTTTGGTTGAATCTTCTGTTTGAACTGGAGATAGTTTATAAATTTTTCCATCCTGTTGTCTGATAAAAAAGTTTTCCCATTGTGGAAAATCATTTTCTGTTAGATAGATCTGTCCATCAAAAATATCCCATTTGTGTTTTGAAGGGGAACCAGATCTAATCATGTTTATTTGCAGACTGCTGCAAATTTGTTTCACCAATTTTTCTCCTTTTATCCTTATGACCTGCAAACTTTTGGGCAGGTTTGGTTTAGATAACATTTTCTTTATTTTTGGAGAAAATTCAGGACTTACTAAAGGAGATGGAATTATGACAGCATTAGATTCCATATTTCCTTTAATGAAATTATCAACATCAAGAATCCTTTTTTGTTTTGCCTGATTTTTGAACTATTTTCTTAAGGATTCTTCTATCTGATTCGAGGAAAGGTAATACCATCCATAAAAGGAAATCCACTGGTTATTAGATTTCATCCAATTTCTCCATTCCTCATTCTTTTGTTTATTGAAACTTTTCTTTTCGGATTTGGGAATAAGCTTCAGTTCTTCAACATATCTATTTTCTGACTTGTGTGTGAAAATGTCCCAATTGAACATTTTCTTCTTCCACATATCATATGGATCGTACGGACTAATTCCTTTAAAGATATTGAAGAATGCAATGATCTCATTATCTGAAGGAATTTCTACACTGTTTGGAATTTTATTCATAGGATTTTTCTTGTATGATGGGATTTCAGATCGATCATTAAATCCTAGGCCTTTATGAGTATTATGTTGTACTGATTGTATGATTATCTCTTCATGAATATTGAAGAGACGAGTTTTGGTATAGTACTCTCCAGATTTACTTTTATCTTGTATAAAAGTAATCATGTTTATCCTATTTCTGTCTTCTTGATTATCTCCATGTGGGGTAGGTGGCTGTGAAGAAAATTGACAGTATGTTTTGGAACAATGAGGATGATCACAAATAGCAGCTAAATGGTTGCTAGATGAGGCAACACGATTCATAACCAGATTTTTTATTGATTCTAAAAACGTGGGGTCTACTGAGTAAATGGGAGGCGGAGTATGTACAGAGTTGGAAATGGATATAGATGGTCCACCACGCTCAGCTCGTGACTCTGGGAAGATGGTATGAACATTTCCATCTTTAGAAGTAAAAATTGTGGAGGAATTTACACGTGATGGTCTGGTAGGTTTTCTAATAGATTCCCATTTTGTAGCCCATTCTGCAGGGGGTTTTAAGGCGACTCTGGGAATCATCTGCGGTGCTATGAGATTCATTCCATAATCATGAGTGAGTAATGTCATGAATTCTGACTGAGAGGAGACAGATTTAACTACTGAAGGAGTAGCTTTTTTGTAAAATTTTACCACAGAGGACCACCAGATGGCAATATTTTTTCTATCATCATCAAAGTCATCATATCCATGTGTCTGCAATCTGAGCATAAGAGAATTGATTGCATTGGGATCTGGCAGGGATATGGAAAATTCAGGGACACATGACCATGATGCAGGGCCATAAGCAAGAGTACCTTGGCATCCACCGATGAGAGATTTTGGAAAAGCTCTCCATCATCGATCAAATATACTGGAAAAGAAGGCCAAATCTTGTCCTTTCCTGTGTAGAGGTTGAATTCCCATTTGGACATGTCCAAAGTGGGCGAAATTATAACCTGCTTTCCGGGCAATGTCAAATTCAGCTTGGTTGATAATGTTTAAAGAATCAAGGATATTATTGTTAGAGGTAGTTTGCAGGACTTCCTCTTTCACCTCATATCTCCAAAACTGGATAGTGTCCAGTAATCCTAAATTCTTATAAACATTTTTCGGATCTATCTTTGGAAGAGACCAAGATCCAGAAGGAACAGGTTCAGAAAATAAATTAACAGACTTTTCTTGTATAACGGATGCATGTGTAACAAAAATTTGTCTTTCAATATCTGCATCTTCGTGTTCCTTTAAAATTTCTTCAAATGATTTATCACCAAATTCATGATGAGAACTAGTAGAAGGACGAGAATCCATAACAGCGTGAAGAATTTAGTATAGCGGAAGACAATTTAACTATGCAACTTCAAAGTAATAGATATAAATCTTCATAATGTTGTGTACCAGATTTATCAGTATTGTGATTGTAAACAGAGCAGGTTCCATGGCTCCTCCTAGAAAGAAGTTCTTATCTCCTATTCTTCAAATGCCATAAACGCCATCCTTAGATTTAACAGGCAACAGACATTATCGAGACTCAAGCAAACTCAGATGTTCCCAACAGTATACTCAAACGAAATGAAACTTGGCTCTGATACCATTTTATTACTGATAGAAAAACTGGTAATTACAAGAACACTATGAACATTTCCATCTTTATAAGTAAAAATTGTGGAGGAATTTATAGGTGATGGTTTGGTAGGTTTTCTAATAGATTCCCATTTTGTAACCCATTCTGCAAGGGGTTTTAAGGTGTCTCTGGGAATCATCTACGGTGCTATGAGATTCATTCCATAATCATGAGTGATTAATGTCGTGAATTCTGACTGAGAGGAGACATATTTAACTACTGAAGGAGTAGTTTTTTGTAAAATTTTACCATAGAGGACCACCAGATGGCAATATTTTTGCTATCATCATCAAAGTCATCATATCCATGTGTCTGCAAT
The DNA here is from genome assembly GCA_000404065.3 of Pinus taeda. Classification (NCBI taxonomy): domain Eukaryota; kingdom Viridiplantae; phylum Streptophyta; class Pinopsida; order Pinales; family Pinaceae; genus Pinus; species Pinus taeda. The sequence goes on from APFE031020644.1 coordinate 48,505, forward strand.
CCGAGCATAAGAGAATTGATTGCATTGGGATCTGACAGGGATATGGAAAAGTCAGGGACACATGACCATGATGCAGGGCCATAGGCAAGAGTACCTTGGCATCCACCGATGAGAGCTTTTGGAAAATCTCTCCATCGTCGATCAAATATACTGGAAAACAAGGCAACATCTTGTCCTTTCCTGTGTAGAGGTTGAATTCCCACTTGGACATGTCCAAAGTGGGCGAAATTATAAACTGCTTTCCGGGCAACGTCAAATTCAGCTTGGTTGATAATGTTTAAAGAATGAAGGATATTATTGTTAGAGGTAGTTTGCAGGACTTCCTATTTCACCTTATATCTCCAAAACTGGATAGTGTCCAGTAATCCTAAATTCTTATAAACATTTTCGGATCTATCTTTAGAAGAGACCAAGATCCAGAAGGAACAGATTCAGAAAATAAATTAATAGACTTTTCTTGTATAACAGGTGCATGTGTAACAGAATTTTGTCTTTCAATATCTGCATCTTCATGTTCCTTTAAAATTTCTTCAAATGATTTATCACCAAATTCATGACGAAAACTAGTAGAAGGACTAGAATCCATAACAACGTGAAGAATTTAGTATAGCGGAAGACAATTTACTTATGCAACTTCAGAGTAATAGATATAAATCTTAAGAATGTTGTGTACCAGATTTATCAGTATTGTGATCGTAACAGAGCAGGTTTCGCGGCTCCTCCTGGAAAGAAGTTCTAATCTCCTAGTCTTCAAACGCCATAGATTCCATCCTCGGCTTTAATAGGCAACAGACATTATCGAGACTCAAGCAAACTCAGATGTTCCCAACAGTATACTCAAACGACATGCAACTTGGCTCTGATACCATTTTATTACTAATAGAAAAACTGGTAATTACAAGAACACTCAAAGAGTCATGATACCATTTTATTACTGATAGAAAAACTAGTAATTATAAGAACACTCAAAGAGTCATCTCTCCCCCGATAAATTACAAGATTTAGAATGACAACATGATCCTTATTGAGATTGACTGTTGTGGCATTTAACAGATAAATATCCTTGCATACCTTTCTAAGCCAATAAGCAGAGACAGTTCAGTTCCTATCTATCGTTGGTTTTTTTAGGGAGAATGCGAGAACCCACCCCTATACGAGAGGAGGCTGGGTTGGGCCAACCTATGGTGTACCGGTTGTTATACTACCTAGCACACAAAGCAGACTCAGTCCAAAGATCGACACAGACACAAACACTTCTAAAATGATTCGGCCACTTTAGGTTCTTACCAGTGCCGAGCACACTGGTACGCAGGCTCCCAAATCACCTAAAGACTTGAGCTCTTCTCATGATGCAAGCATATCAGACTGAATGTCCGTAGTTGAGCTCTCTCAACTATGGACATTCAGTCTGACCTGCTTGCATCACGAGAAGAGCTCAAGTCTTTAGGTGATTTGGGAGCCTACGTACCAGTGTGCTCGGCACTGGTAAGAACCTAAAGTGGCCGAATCATTTTAGAAGTGTTTGTGTCTATGTCGATCTTTGGACTGAGTCTGCTTTGTGTGCCAAGTAGCCTATAGATTTCTCTTGCTATGCAAGGATATTTATCTGTTAAATGCCACAGCAGTCAATCTCAGTAAGGATCATGTTGTCATTCTAAATCTTGTAATTTCTCGAGGGAGAGATGACTCTTTGAGTGTTCTTGTAATTACCAGTTTTTCTATTAGTAATAAAATGGTATCATGACTCTTTGAGTGTTCTTGTAATTACCAGTTTTTCTATCAGTAATAAAATGGTATCATGACTCTTTGAGTGTTCTTGTAATTACCAGTTTTTCTATCAGTAATAAAATGGTATCATGACTCTTTGAGTGTTCTTGTAATTACCAGTTTTTCTATCAGTAATAAAATGGTATCATGACTCTTTTGAGTGTTCTTGTAATTACCAGTTTTTCTATCAGTAATAAAGTGGTATCAGAGCCAAGTTTCATTTCGTTTGAGTATACTGTTCGGAACATCTGATTTTTCTTGTGTCTCGATAATGTCTGTTGCCTGTTAAACCCGAGGATGTCGTCTATGGCGTTTGAAGACTAGGAGATTACAACTTCTTTCCACGAGGAGCCGCGAAACCTGCTCTGTTTACGATCACAATACTAATAAATCTGGTACATAGCATTCTTAAGATTTATATCTATTACTCTAAAGTTGCATAAGTAAATTGTCTTCCGCTATACTAAATTCTTCACACTGTTATGGATTCTCGTCCTTCTACTAGTTCTCGTCATGAATTTGGTGATAAATCATTTGAAGAAATTTTAAAGGAACACGAAGATGCAGATATTGAAAGACAAAATTATGTTACACATGCATCTCTTATACAAGAAAAGTTTGTTAATTTATTTTCTAAACCTTTTCCTTCTGGATCTTGGTCTCTTCCAAAGATAGATCCGAAAAATGTTTCTAAGAATTTAGGATTACTGGACACTATCCAGTTTTGGAGATATAAGGTGAAAGAGGAAGTCTTGAAAACTACCTCTAACAATAATATCCTTCATTCTTTAAACATTATCAACCAAGCTGAATTTGACGTTGCCCAGAAAGCAGGTTATAATTTCGCCCACTTTGGACATGTCCAAGTGGGAATTCAACCTCTACAGAGGAAAGGACAAGATGTGGCCTTCTTTTCCAGTATCTTTGATCGACGATGGAGAGCTTTTCCAAAAGCTCTCATCGGTGGATGCCAAGGTACTCTTGCCTATGGCCCTACATCATGGTCATGTGTCCCTGACTTGTCCATATCCCTGTCAGGTCCCAATGCAATCAATTCTCTTATGCTCGGATTGCAGACACATGGGTATGATGACTTTGATGATGATAGCAAAAATATTGCCATCTGGTGGTCCTCTGTGGTAAAATTTTACAAAAAAACTACTCCTTCGGTAGTTAAATATGTCTCCTCTCAATCAGAATTCACGACATTAATCACTCCTTAAAACCCCCTGCAAAATGGGTTACAAAATGGGAATCTATTAGAAAACCTATCAGACCATCATCTGTAAATTCCTCCATAATTTTTACTTCTAAAGATGGAAATGTTCATACCATCTTCCCAGAGTCACAAGTTGAGTGTGGTGGACCATCTATATCCATTTCCAACCCTATACATACTCTGCCTCCCATTTACTAAGTAGACCCCGCATTTTTAGAATCAATCAAAAATCTGGTTATGAATTGTGTTGCCTCATCTAGCAACCCTTTAGCTGTTGTTTGTGACCATCCTCATTGTTCCAAAACATACTGTCAATTTTCTTCACAGCCACCTACCCCACATGGAGATAATCAAGAAGATAGAAATAGGATAAACATGATTACATTTATACAAGATAAAAGTAAATCTAAAGAGGACTATACCAAAACTCGTCTCTTCAATATTGATGAAGAGATAATCATACAGTCAGTACAACAGAATACTCATAAAGGCCTAGGATTTAATGAAGGATCTGAAATCCCATCATACAGGAAAAATCCTATGAATAAAATTCCAAACAGTGTGGAAATTCCTTCAGATAATGAGATCATTGCATTCTTGAAGATCTTTAAAGGAATTAGTCCATACGATCCAGATGATATGTGGAAGAAGAAAATGTTCAATTGGGACATTTTCACACACAAGTCAGAAAACAGATATGTTGAAGAACTAAAGCTTATTCCCAAAACCGAAAATAAAAGTTTTAATAAATAAAAGAATGAGGAATGGAGAAATTGGATGAAATCTAATAACCAGTGGATTTCTTTTTATGAATGGTATTACCCTTCCTTGAATCAGATAGAAGAATCCTTAAGAAAATAGTTCAAGAATCAGGCAAAACAAAAAAGGATTCTTGATGTTGATAATTTCATTAAAGGAAAGATGGAATCTAATGCTGTCATAATTCCATCTCCTTTAGTAAGTCCTGACTTTTCTCCAAAAATACAGAAAATGATGTTTAAACCAAACCTGCCCAAAAATTTGCAGGTCATAAGGATAAAAGGAGAAAAATTGGTGAAAGAAATTTGTAGCAGTCTGCAAATAAAAATGATTAGATCCGGTTCCCCTCCAAAACACAAATGGGAAATTTTTGATGGACAGATCTATCAAACAGAAAATGATTTTCCACCATGGGAAAACTTTGTTATCAGACAACAAGATGGAAAAATTTATAAACTATCTTCAGTTCAAACAGAAGATTCAACCAAAGAATTTGTCTTAGCTACAAACTGGACGAACCTTGCTCTTTCCAGTTTGGAAAAATTTCTAAGAACATAAGTCTATTGAGGACATGAGTAATATTCTAAAAGAAATGATGATTAGAATGCTTCAGAAACAGGACTATGCTACTGTATGTTTAAATGAGAATGTCAAGACTCTTGCAGAAAATGATAAACACATAATTGAAAGCCTGGATAAGCTCAAGTTATCCACAGAAAAGAAAATTCAAGATGTAACAATTATCCAGGGAAGATAAATTGTTAAGGTTAATTCTAGCCTTGACATACTCAAGAGGCAAGTCTCGAATGTCTCTATTTCTGTTGATTCACTCAAAAAGAGACATCCTACAGATTCATACAAATCTACCACTCTTTTTAGTGAACCTCACTCTCAAATGCCTTATACTATTTCATCCTCTGTCTCTAGTCTCATAAGACAGCCAGCAAAGATTGAGTTTCCAAAACCAGGGATTTCATATTCTTATGCACCTTTCGCTGCACCTAGTTTCTTTAGCCATCTAAAGCCAAATCCTTGTGTTTCTTCAAAAACAGATCCATCAGCTAGCTCTTCTTTCACGGAATGGATGAAGAAAAATGCTTCAGAAGATGAAGAAGACAAAGAAGAAAAGAAATGGTATGAAAACATAGAAGAAGACAAAGAGACAGGATTGAACAAACTTGAAATAAACAATGATGAGCCTTCACTAGAAAGTCTTGAGGAATTTGTACATAATTTTTCTCCTCAAGATAAAGTTCATTTTAATATTCCAAATGAAGAAGTAGTTCATGCAACTACTTCCAGATCCACATGGAATTCCACTTGGTCCCCTGCTCCAGACAGGAGGGATACGATGAAATCAAAGTATCACAAAGATTGGTCAGCCTCCTCCACATATTCTTGGAATATTGACAACTGCACAGAAGCAGAGGTATTATCGGTCATGCACTCCATGTTAGTATGCTCTAGGACCTATCTGGCTGATGATATTGGACCCATAAATTCTACAAGAAGAATCATTGGCGGGTTTGAAGGATCTTTAGATTCTTGGCTAAAAGCAGAAACGATCAAAGATCCTCTATTGCTGACTAATTGGGAAAATTCACAGGTAAAGAATGCCGACGGAAGTACTTACATGGATCCGTTTACCTCAATTGGTTGTTTAATTTATGGCATTACTATTAACTTTATTGGCTTCCCACGGATAAATAATGATCTGACTGCTATTACTCTTGTTGCTATGAAACCTCATAATATGAAGCATTGTAATGAATACTTTAATGAGTTCCTGCATAGATTGCATACTTTGTCACCAGAACTCATTCTTGAACCCAAATGGAAGGAAATACTTGTTTCATCATTACCATTATGGGTGTCAACAGCAATAGTCAGCGAATTGCCAGGAAGCATTGTTGACTACAAATTTGGAGTAATTAGGCAGGTAGTCAAGCCATAATTGTTGACCTTTGCTCCCAAATGAAGATAGCCAGAGCAGCCACGAATCCAAAGAAGCCGCATGGTTACCAGCAACTATGCAGCAATGGCACCTTTCTACTCCAAAAAATTTAGAGGGGAGAGATGTGCGTGCTTACAGGAAAAAGAAGCGCGCAACAAAGAATTTTTCAGGCAAAAAGATCATCCACCAAAAGAAGCCGAAAGACTACAAGCAGACACGGCTATTTACAATTAAAAAAGGAAGTTCAATGTTACCACTGCAACAAAAAAGGACACATTTCTCCAAACTATCCAAAGTTGGGGAAAGAAAAAAAGAAACTAGAGAAAGGAAAAAAGAAAGTATTTTACATAAATAAATCTGGTAAGGTAAATTGTTTAAATCTTGTTGATAGTTGTGAGGAAATAACAAGTGAAGAAGAATCAGATTACATCAATAAATTTAATTCTGATTCTAATACTTCTGACTCGGAAGAAGAATATTGCAATGATCCACATTGTGCAGAATGTTTCAAAGATAATTGTGAATGCAGTGACCCAGATGTCTGCTAGTGTCATTCCTTGAATATGATGAAGAATGGTGAATCTAATGAACAGGCTAGAAATATTTTCACGCAAATGACGGCAGCAACAGACCCACAATTAAAAGATATGTATAAAGAGTTGCTAATCAATCACTTGAATTCTAAGACAGCCAAGCAAAGCAATCCTAACAGAGGATATGTTCCTCCAGCTTCTCTTTTCTCAGTAGAAGCCTTGACCAGGCAATTCAGGCAAGAAGATTTTGGAGAAGATCTTCCCCAGACTTTGCCCAGTATCCACCAGGCAATAAAAGATCTAAGGAAGACAGTAAAAGAAAATATAAGACTTTGTATTGAAAGTCACCAAGATTGACAACTCAGGAAAATGAAAGCAAAACAACCTTCAACTTCTACATAGACACGGAATTGGACATTCCATCAAAAACCCTTTCCAAGTATACAGATTCAAGAACCCAACATTGATGATGAGAATGATGATGAAAGGGTAGGATTAGGTTGTAATCAGAATAATGGAGATGTAATGTATTGCATCAAATTAAGAGTCAGAATTGGTTCCAAAGAGGAATACTGGAAAGTCCTTATGGATACTGGTTCAAGATTAAATATTGTAAATAATACAGTAGTTGATACTCATCTCAGAAGGCCAACTACTTGTCCAAAGGTTACGACAGCCAGTGGAGATATCATCACTACTTCAGAAGTTCCAGTTGATATTTTTCTAACTGATTCTATTGGAATAAATGTGGTTTGCCCAATTGTTACAGGGATGGATTGCGCAATGTACTTAGGAACACCTTTCTTCCAGAATTTTCAAAAGCATGGAGCGAAATTTGATCAACAAACAAGGAGATATGGTTATTTTCTTGAAGTGAAAGTTAAAGAGTTGTTTTTTCCTTTTATAAATTCCAGCTCACCCAATAGAATTAGAAGGATTGAACGGCTAGAAACCTTACTGTCAAAAACAGAAAAGAAGAAGGAGATTTTAAAAATTGATGAAAACATTGAACAAGGAAAGTTTGACAGGGAGATAACCAATCTAAAAAATAAATTTCTGGAATGTTGCTCTAAAGACCCAAATGCCTTTTGGCATGTGCATAAGCATGAAGTTGATTTACCATTGAAAAATGAATTCAGTGGTAAATTAAGAACATCAAAAGTTGTTCCGATGAACCAAGAACAGATGGTTCACTATAGAGAAGATATCAAGAGTCTTTTACAGAAAGGCCTGATCAAAAAAAGCAAAAGTCCAATAGCCTGCTTTGTTTTTTATGTAAACAAACATGCAGAGATTGCCAGAGGAAAACCAAGGTTGGTGGTAAACTACAAACCACTAAATAATCTATTAAATTATGATGCTTATCCCTTTCCAAAGCCCTCCACAATCCTAACACAAATCTCAAAATCAAAGATTTTCTCAAAATTTGATTTGAAATCAGGATTTTGGCAGGTAGGCATCAAGGAATCTGACAAATGGAAAATAGCTTTTTCTGTTCCTGAAGGTCATTTTGAGTGGAACATAATGCCATTCGGACTCATCAATGCTCCATCAGCCTTTCAGCGCATAATGGATGAGACGTTTGAAGGTATGGAGGAATTTATAAAAAAATACATTCATGATATTCTTGTACATTCTGATGATATACCATCTCATATTAAGCATCTGAAACTATTTCTCCAGAGGATAAAAGAAAAAGGGATAGTCCTCTCTGAAACTAAGATGAAATTGTTCAAAACTATGATAGATTTTCTTGGATATAATATCCAGTATGGTTCATATCAAGTAATCCAAAGAAGTCTAGATTTCATAGATAATTTTCCTGATGAAATTTTGGGCAAAACACAGTTGCAAAGATTCTTAGGAAGGTTAAATTATGTCTCCAAATTTCTTCATCATTGTGCACAAGAAAGGAAATTACGGAATAAGAGATTATAGAAATATCCCATTCCCTGGAATGAAGAAGCACAAATGCAGTCAAGAAAATCAAGGATAGGATTCGTAGAATTCAGCCTCTGTGTCTGATCCAAGAACAATGGAAGAAAGTAATTATGATAGATGCCAGTAATATTGGATGGGGATTTGTTCTTTGTCAAGAAGATCCAGAAAAGAAAAACTCACTGGAAATTTGTCAATATGCTTCTGGACTATGGTTGACATCTCAAGCAAATTGGGCCAGCCTCAAGAAAGAGCTCAGAGCAGTTTATTTGGGAATAGAAAATTTTAAAGACTTTATTATTTACACTAAGTTCCTGGTTAAGACAGATTGCCAAGCTTTAAAGTTTGCTATTCACAAGTGTGAATTTGAAGATGTTGCTATGGTAAGATGGGTAATGACTCTCAGTTAGTATGATTTTGAAATTGAATTCATTCTTGGACATAAAAATTCTTTTGCTGACATGTTGTCAAGGGAATTTTTAGAGAAAAATTCTATTCACTCTTTATCATGCAATTTTATCAGAAGATCTAAAGAACATGTTGAAATAGAGGGCAGACAGGGATGGGTAAGATATGATATGAGAAAAAGCATTTTAGACCATGATGAAACATGGTATCCAGTATCTGAAATTCGCTGGAGAGGAGTTCCCAATCTTTGGACCTGGCACGACCAAGAAATTGAAAATGATTTGGCAATCAGTGAACTAGATTATTTGGTCCATATAGGCAACATCTCCTATGAACTCTTTTATGAAGAAGATGACAGAATTGGAAATTTCCGGATTACTATCAGGCAGTTCAATAATCCTCTGTAGAGGACTGATTTTGATCTAGAAAGGCAGGATACCGCTTTTTTCCAATGCATGAATTTGGAAAATATTTCCTCTAACTTCTTTTATCATCTACAGTTTGGTTTCAAGTATGAAGATTGGCCAACTTCCCGAATGAATCATGAAGATCCTTTTCCAGCCTGGTTTATCAAGTGGTGGAAAATCTATGGACTCAGCACTCTCCTGATAAAGCCATATACCTTATGTCGACTAAAGATTGATGGGTTCTCAGAACCACATGCACACCTGACAGGAATCTTGTACAAGCATGTCGAAGACATTGTCAGAACTGAAGATGTTGATTTTATCAATGCATTAAGAAGGTGTGGACATATTCATTGGTTCGTCACTCATGAATTCACTGCACGAATGTTGACTCCCAATAGAGATGGGACTCAAGTGGAATACAATGAATTCCACCTACAGTCAAATCCAGAACAAAATCCTTTTATATCTATTAACATTTTACAACCACCCGAAAATCACGAGAATGAGATTTGGGAATCCGAAAAAGAAGTGCATGTGCAGTGCTTCACAAATTATCTTCTGGAAAGATTCCGACATCAACGCTATACTCATCCTCAGATTACTCATTTCAAACTCTAAATGTATCATGTCTTTTCTCACCGACAGTGGTGTAAGGACGTTTGTTTGTATATTTCTTCATAAAATGAAATATGTGTCTGCATATTTCTCTTTTCTCATAGGCTTTTGAGTAAAATTATCTACTTTGTAAGATCGAGTCGTCCTTGATTCGATCCCAATATCTACTTTGTAAGATTGATAAGATTGAGTCGTCCTGGATTAGATCCCCATATACCAGATGGCTTTCCGAAAGGAAAAGGGACGAGATAATGTGAATTTGTCCATTCACATCCGAATCTGGACAATCTTTTGGTGACAGTTGTTTTACTTTTGAGTCATCAAGCCCTCTGGTCTATAAAAGAAAGAGGAGCTCATTTTGGGAGGGGGGTTGGTATTGAGAGTCATGGTGTCGAGAGCTTCTCCTGCTCTATAGCTGCGGACATTCAATTTGATCTGCGTGCATCACGAGAAGAGCTCAATTCTTTAGGTGATTTGGGAGCCTGCGTACCAGTGTGCTCGGCACTGGTAAGAACCTAAAGTGGCCAAATCATTTTAGAAGTGTTTGTGTCTGTGTCGATCTTTGGACTGAGTCTGCTTTGTGTGCCAGATAGCCTACAGATTTCTCTTTCTATGCAAGGATATTTATCTGTTAAATGCCACAGCAGTCAATCTCAGTGAGGATCATGTTGCCATTCTAAATCTTGTAATTTCTCGGGGGAGAGATGACTCTTTGAGTGTTCTTGTAATTACCAGTTTTTCTATCAGTAATAAAATGGTACATGCAATCATTCAAATTAATTATTTACATTTTTCTTTATACTCACAGAATTCTAGAACCCTTATAGAGATTAGTTCATGCCATCCTCGTACTTAAATTTCACACGTTTTGGCCTCACAGGGTTGCCTCTTCATTCCTACACTGGGGAGGAGAATATCAAAAGAGAATAAAACATACAAACATAGATCATGACTCATGCCAGTGGGCAATTCTAGGTCAAAATCCACTTAGTTCAGATGGCGAGTAGCAAAGTAGCAAAGATCTCGCCACACCATAAGATTTTCTAGACACTACAACATCTCCCCATAACATAACACTTCTAACTTTTATTATTATTTAATTGAGTCCACATGTAAATGTTTACAAATATTTACCTCTTATAAATTCAACATATTGAGCCGCCATTTAAAAAATCTTTACATACTTTCTTGCATTACACCTACACATCAAAAAGACATTTCGAAATTTTTGAAATTCAAGATAAACTCTTATTATAATCATTCAAATTATTTACATTTTGTTATAAGGTACAAAATCCACAATACCTTAGAACCCCACTAACCATTCCTTCATGTCAGTGTCATGCTTCAAACCCAAGGCATTTTGAGCTAAAGGAATCGCCTCAACACATTTTCAGAATCATAAAGAGAACGTCGAAGTGAAATAAAACCTTCTAATGGATCCCTCATGTCATTGTTATGGGTTAATTTCCGCACATTTTCAGCTCAAGAAATTGCTTATTCATATGCCCAAATTCAAAAAGAAAACGCCAAATGAAATTAAAGAGATATTTTAAAACTCAAGGTAAACTCTACATGCAATAATTCAAATAAATTATTTACATTTTGTTTGATACTCACAGAATTCTACAACCCTTATAGAGATTAGTTCATGCCATCCTCATACTTAAATTTCACACATTTTGGCCTCAGGGGGTTGCCTCTTCATTCCTAAACTGACGAGGAGAATATCAAAAGAGAATAAAACATACAAACATAGATCATGACTCATGCCAATAGGCAATTCTAGGTCAAAATCCACTTAGTTCAAATGGTGAGTAGCAAAGTGACAAAGATCTCGCAGCACCATAAGTTTTTCTAGGCACTACATCATCTCCCCATAACATAACAAATTTAACTTTTATTATTATTTAATTGAACCTACATGTAAATGTTCACAAATATTTTACCTCTTATAAATTCAACATATTGAGCTGCCATTTAAAAATGTTTACATACTTTCTTGCATTACACCTACACATAAAAAATACATTTTGAAATTTTTTAAATTCAAGATGAACTCTTATTATAATCATTCAAATTATTTACATTTTGTTATAAGGTACAAAATCCACAGTACCTTAGAACCCCTCTAACCATTCCTTCACGTCAATCTCATGCTTCAGACCCAAGGTGTTTTGAGCTAAAGGAATCGCCTCATCACATTTTCATAATCATAAAGAGAACGTCGAAGTGAAATAAAACCTTCTAATGGATCCCTCATGTCATTGTTATGGGTGAAATCTCGCACATTTTCAGCTCAAGAAATTTCTTATTCATATGTCGAAATTCAAAAAGAAAACGCCAAATGAAATTAAAGAGACATTTTGAAACTCAAGATAAACTCTACATGCAATCATTAAAATTAATTATTTACATTTTGTTTGATACTCACGGAATTCTAGAACCCTTATAGAGATTAGCTCATCCCATCCTCATACTTAAATTTCACACATTTTGGCCTCATGGGGTTGCCTCTTCATTCCGAAACTGACGAGGAGAATAACAAACGAGAATAAAACATACAAACATAGATCATGACTCATGCCAGTGGGCAATTCTAGGTCAAAATCCACTTAGTTCAAATGGCGAGTAGCGAAGTAGCAAAGATCTCGCAGCACCATAAGTTTTACCAGACACTACAACATCTCCCCATAGCATAACACTTTTAACTTTTATTATTATTTAATTGAGCCCACATGTAAATGTTTACAAATATTTACCTCTTATAAATTCAACATATTGAGCTGCCATTTAAAAATGTTTACATACTTTCTTGCATTACACCTACACATCAAAAAGACATTTTGAAATTTTTGAAATTCAAGATGAACTCTTATTATAATCATTCAAATTATTTACATTTTGTTATAAGGTACAAAATCCACAGTGCCTTAGAGCCCCTCTAACCATTCCTTCATGTCAATCTCATGCTTCAAACCCAAGGTGTTTTGAGCTAAAGGAATCACCTCATCACATTTTTAGAATCATAAAGAGAACGTCGAAGGGAAATAAAACCTTCTAATGGATCCCTCATGTCATTGTTATGGGTGAAACCCTACACATTTTCAGCTCAAGAGATTGCTTATTCATGTGCCCAAATTCAAAAAGAAAACGCCAAATGAAATTAAAGAGACATTTTGAAACTCAAAATAAACTCTACATGCAATCATTAATTAATTATTTAAATTTTGTTTGATACTCTCAGAATTTGAGAACCCTTATAGAGATTAGTTCATGCCATCCTCATACTTAAATTTTACACGTTTTGGCCTCACGGGGTTGTCTCTTCATTCCTAAACTGACAAGGATAATATCAAAAGAGAATAAAACATACAAACATGGATCACGACTCATGCCAGTAGGCAATTCTAGGTCAAAATCCACTTAGTTCAGATGGCAAGTAGCAAAGTAGCAAAGATATCGTAGCAGCATAAGTTTTTCTAGACACTACAACATCTCCCCATAACATAACACTTTTAACTTTTATTATTATTTAATTGAGCCCACATGTAAATGTTTACAAATATTTTACCTCTTATAAATTCAACATATTGAGCTGCCATTTAAAAAAATTTACATATTTTTTGTTTACATCCTTTCTTGCATTACACGTACACATCAAAAAGACATTTTGAAATTTTTGAAATTCAAGATGAACTCTTATTATAATAATTCAAATTATTTACATTTTCTTTTAAGGTACAAAATCCATAGTACCTTAGAACCCCTCTAACCATTCCTTCACGTCAATCTCAAGCTTCAAACCCAAGACGTTTTGAGCTAAAGGAATCGCCTCATCACATTTTCAAAATCATAAAAAGAACGTCGAAATGAAATAAAACCTTCTAATGGATCCCTCATGTCGTTGTTATGGGTGAAATCTCACACATTTTCAGCTCAAGAAATTTCTTATTCATATGCCCAAATTCAAAAAGAAAATGCCAAATGAAATTAAAGAGATATTTTGACACTCAAGATAAACTCTACATGCAATCAATCAAATTAATTATTTACATTTTGTTTGATACTCACATAATTCTAGAACCCTTATAGAGATTAGTTCATGCCATCCTCATACATAAATTTCACACGTTTTGGCCTCACGAGGTTGCTACTTCTTTCCTAAACTAATAAGGAGAATATCAAAAGTGAAAAAAACATACAAGCATAGATCACAGCTCATGTCAGTGGGCAATTCTAGGTCAAAATCCACTTAATTCATATGGCAAGTAGCAAAGTACCAAAGAAGCAAATTAGCAAAGATCTCGCAGCCCATAAGTTTTTCTAGACATAACACTTTTAACTTTTATTATTATTTAATTGAGCCCACATGTAAATGTTTACAAATATTTACCTCTTATAAATTCAACATATTGAGCTGCCATTTAAAAATGTTTACATACTTTCTTGCATTACACCTACACATCAAAAAGACAATTTGAAATTTTTTAAATTCAAGATGAACTCTTATTATAATCATTCAAATTATTTACATTTTATTATAAGGTTCAAAATCCACAGTACCTTAAAACCCCTCTAACCATTCCTTCATGTCAGTGTCATGCTTCAAACCCAAGCCGTTTTGAGGTAAAGGGAATCGCCTCATCACATTTTCAGAATCATAAAGATAACGTTGAAGTGAAATAAAACCTTCTAATAGATACCTCATGTCATTGTTATGGGTGAAATCTCGCACATTTTCAGCTCAAGAAATTACTTATTCATATGCCAAATTCAAAAAGAAAATGCCAAATGAAATTAAATAGACATTTTGAAACTCAAGATAAACTCTACATGCAATCATTCCAATTAATTATTTACATTTTGTTTGATACTCACAGAAATCTAGAACCCTTATAGAGAAAAGTTCATGCCATTCTCATGCTTAAATTTCACACATTTTTGCCTCACAGGGTTGCTTTTTCATTCCTAAAGTGATGAGGAGAATATCAAAAGAGAATAAAACATACAAACATAGATCACGACTCATGCCAGTGGGCAAATCTAAGTCAAAATCCACTTAGTTCAAATTTCGAGTAGTCAAAGAACCAAAGTAGCAAAGATCTCGCAGCACCATAAATTTTTCTAGACGCTACAACATCTCTCCCCATAACATAACACTTTTATTATTATTTAATTGAGCCCACATGTAAATGTTTACAAAATATTTACCTCTTATAAATTCAACATATTGAGCTGCCATTTAAAAATGTTTACATACTTTCTTGCATTACACCTACACATCAAAAAGACATTTTGAAATTTTTGAAATTCAAGATGAACTCTTATTATAATCATTCAAATTATTTACATTTTGTTATAAGGTACAAAATCCACAGTGCCTTAGAGCCCCTCTAACCATTCCTTCATGTCAATCTCATGCTTCAAACCCAAGGTGTTTTGAGCTAAAGGAATCACCTCATCACATTTTTAGAATCATAAAGAGAACGTCGAAGGGAAATAAAACCTTCTAATGGATCCCTCATGTCATTGTTATGGGTGAAACCCTACACATTTTCAGCTCAAGAGATTGCTTATTCATGTGCCCAAATTCAAAAAGAAAACGCCAAATGAAATTAAAGAGACATTTTGAAACTCAAAATAAACTCTACATGCAATCATTAATTAATTATTTAAATTTTGTTTGATACTCTCAGAATTTGAGAACCCTTATAGAGATTAGTTCATGCCATCCTCATACTTAAATTTTACACGTTTTGGCCTCACGGGGTTGTCTCTTCATTCCTAAACTGACAAGGATAATATCAAAAGAGAATAAAACATACAAACATGGATCACGACTCATGCCAGTAGGCAATTCTAGGTCAAAATCCACTTAGTTCAGATGGCAAGTAGCAAAGTAGCAAAGATATCGTAGCAGCATAAGTTTTTCTAGACACTACAACATCTCCCCATAACATAACACTTTTAACTTTTATTATTATTTAATTGAGCCCACATGTAAATGTTTACAAATATTTTACCTCTTATAAATTCAACATATTGAGCTGCCATTTAAAAAAATTTACATATTTTTTGTTTACATCCTTTCTTGCATTACACGTACACATCAAAAAGACATTTTGAAATTTTTGAAATTCAAGATGAACTCTTATTATAATAATTCAAATTATTTACATTTTCTTTTAAGGTACAAAATCCATAGTACCTTAGAACCCCTCTAACCATTCCTTCACGTCAATCTCAAGCTTCAAACCCAAGACGTTTTGAGCTAAAGGAATCGCCTCATCACATTTTCAAAATCATAAAAAGAACGTCGAAATGAAATAAAACCTTCTAATGGATCCCTCATGTCGTTGTTATGGGTGAAATCTCACACATTTTCAGCTCAAGAAATTTCTTATTCATATGCCCAAATTCAAAAAGAAAATGCCAAATGAAATTAAAGAGATATTTTGACACTCAAGATAAACTCTACATGCAATCAATCAAATTAATTATTTACATTTTGTTTGATACTCACATAATTCTAGAACCCTTATAGAGATTAGTTCATGCCATCCTCATACATAAATTTCACACGTTTTGGCCTCACGAGGTTGCTACTTCTTTCCTAAACTAATAAGGAGAATATCAAAAGTGAAAAAAACATACAAGCATAGATCACAGCTCATGTCAGTGGGCAATTCTAGGTCAAAATCCACTTAATTCATATGGCAAGTAGCAAAGTACCAAAGAAGCAAATTAGCAAAGATCTCGCAGCCCATAAGTTTTTCTAGACATAACACTTTTAACTTTTATTATTATTTAATTGAGCCCACATGTAAATGTTTACAAATATTTACCTCTTATAAATTCAACATATTGAGCTGCCATTTAAAAATGTTTACATACTTTCTTGCATTACACCTACACATCAAAAAGACAATTTGAAATTTTTGAAATTCAAGATAAACTGTTATTATAATCATTCAAATTATTTAGATTTTGTTATAAGGTACAAAATCCCCATTACCTTAGAACCCCTCTAACCATTCCTTCCTGTCAGTCTCATGCTTCAAACCCAAGGCGTTTTGAGCTAAAGGAATCCCCTCATCACATTTTCAGAATCATAAAGAGAACGTCAAAGTGAAATAAAACCTTCTAAATGGATCCATCATGTCATTGTTATGCAGCATGAGTGAAATCTCGCACATCTTCAGCTCAAGAAATTGCTTATTCATATGCCCAAATTCAAGAAGAAAACGTCAAATGAAATTAAAGAGACATTTTGAAACTCAAGATAATTAATTATTTACATTTTGTTTGATAGTCACAGAATTCTAGACCATAGAAATTAGTTCATGCCATCCTCATACTTAAATTTCACACGTTTTGGCCTCATGGATTGCCTCTTCATTCCTAAACTGACGAGGAGAATATCAAAAAGAGAATAAAACATATAAACATAGATCACGACTCATGCCAGTAGGCAATTCTAGGTCAAAATCCACTTAGTTCAGATGGTGAGTAGCAAAGTAGACTCATGCCAGTAGCCAATTCTAGGTCAAAATCACTTAGTTCAGATGCTAAGTAGCAAAGTAGCAAAGATCTCGCAGCACCATAAGAAAATATGCAAGATTCCAGAGCAGCCAGAAGCTTGACATTTCAAAATCATTTACATCATTTTTGCCACAGCGAAATATAATACTTCCTGCACGCCAAAGCAAAAATTAAGAACCTCAACAAAGATCAAATCCACTTTCTACCAATTCAATATGTTTTCTCTAATAATCAGCAACAACACATTTCATCATTACGTAACTGCATGATTTGCACATGCTAATCAACATAACTCAAAAACAGATACAAAACATATAGCATGCAAAGTGAACTACAACCTCAGACATTCAACAGTAGTGTCTATCATCTGTTTTTCTGTCTAAAACAAAGAAAACAGCATTGTATTGTCAAGCATTCTTCTCTAGACCATGCAAACACCAAAAGGAACTTACACATGTAAATGCACATGTATTCATCTGCAAGCAAATATGCACATTCACAGTGAATCCACACACAAAAACAACAATCTTCTTGCTGAAACTATAAGAAACAATTTCAAAGCAGGCACAAATAAACGAAGATGTGACAGTACAAATGAGACCCTTGGCATTTCATGTCAGCAAAAGTAAAATGAAGCTTCAAGATTTAGTAATGAATAATATTCAAACCAACAACCTGTTGCACCTTGTAGGACACTACATTTAAGGACATAAATTTCACCAACAACAAAACAATATATACCAAAGTTGATTGACCTTTACTCTCTGATCCATACCAATTCAAAGCCTCAGCTCTATGATTGTTTAGAAGGGCTCCTATCTCTAACTTTTTAAGTGATTTTTGGAATTGTTTTGACTCAACAATTTGTCAATTATTTGATCTAAATATTCCACTTCTTTAACGGTAATATTGAGTAGAAACTGTAGAGACTGATTCTTCAAATTCTGTGTGGTTGAGGATCCAATTCAATCTCAACAATCCATTCTTGTTGAGTTCATAAAATGGATTCACGTGATAATTCAATATCAAGAAAGCTTTCATCATGAACCTTCTTACTTGGCATAGTTATTGCCATAGCAAAGTGATCTGCTTATGGACTCTCCCAACCTATCACACATGATACATACAGGATTTCACTAACACCAATAAACACTCCTTCGTCATCCAGATGTTGATATGTGGAAGAAGCAATCTGGGTATGAACAAATTTCGTAAAGAAATTCAGGAATGAACTAAACAGCCAAGAACCTCAATTCAAAAAAAGGACGACAATCAAAAAAGAAGACAATGTAGTTCAGCACAAAGAAGAAAAATTCATGCCTTTACAACAGGGAACAATGGTAGAAAGGCAGTAACTTTAATAATTGTTATATTGATTCAAGAACTTCTAAACATACGACTAACTGCAAAGATTAGTCAACTTACTTTTGTAAAAGGTCAAACAAAATCTGTCTCTCGAGTGTCTAGTGATAGAGAGAGTACCTTATAAAAGGAAAAGGCAATGTCCAAATCATAATTAATTATTAAAGGTATAATTATAGTTCATAGATGTTTTTAGATCCCTGGCTGGAGAAATAAATACTTTTGGTCAATGAGATTATATAAAGCATAGCACACACCTGGATTTCATTTTTATGAATATGCCTTGTAATAGGCAAACAAAGCATCAAGAAAACTCCGGCAGCATTCAAGGAGCAGGGCCTTCATGCACTTCTTAATGATGAAGATGCAAAGCCACATGCCTTGATAACCAACAATGGACAAGACAACAACACATTGTAGCACCAAAGGAGTAGTCAAACTTGTCTTACCAGAAATAAAATCAATTAGAATTCAACGAAGGCAAGCCCTGGAAGGTGACCACTGATCTTGAACCAGTGTGTGCCAACATATGTGATCCAATGAGGACAATATTTGTTTACAATGACAAGTATTTTATGTTGATAGCAGATGATTTTACATGAGAATTGTGGGTGTTTGTCTCTTAAAATAAAAGTAAAATGCTTATGTCAAATTTAAGAACTACTCAGCCATAGTTGAAAAGAAATCTAGTAGAAGTGTTGCAATCCTCCAACAAACAATTGAGTAGAGGTTCATTTTAATGAATTTATTTTTGTATATCACTCCGTATACTGCTCAACAAAAGTGGCGCAGTTGAAAGGAGAAACCATCGTAATGAGCATAAATATATAAATAAACATCAAAGACTTCGTAATACTAAATAATACAATAAATGAAGTGAACATCCAACGAAAGGACATGACCTGTCAACGCTTGTAACTAGTCAATGCTAGGAATACACCATGGCATTGTAACATCCAACCTGTCTCTCATTCATTATTAAGCGTATTTATCACTTATTAAGTTATTTATATGGATTTCAACCCATTGTCCTTTTTACATTGGATACCAGTAAAATAACTTTGTTCGTTTCAACCAAACAGTTGTAAAAACGGTAAGATGCATGTTCCAACATAGGCACTACCTAATAGGTATTTCACAGAAGCAATATACACTAGTGTGCTTGGCACTTGGTTAGCAAGTCCCCCACAAAAGTAGTATAAAATGTTAACCCTGCAGAGGCTTGGCATGTGTAAATTTTTGTAGATGTTCTATGCTAAGAGCAATTTCACTTTTCTCACAGCAATCATACAAGAAGTTAAGCAAAATGCAGATAGAACATATAAGCAGATCTTACAGAAGACAAATCAGAAACAGTAAAAATGTGTGTGTTCGTTTTGGCGGTCAACAGGATGCTTCAACCAGCAAAGTCTCCTTTGGTCAGTCAACCCAGCATGTGTCACAACAACCCTCCAACCAATAGATGAGTCAACCCAAGTCAATTCTACAAAAGTCAACGTTGTCCTGAAAAGTCAACGCAGGGACAGCAAGCTAAAAGTCAACGCAGTAGCAAAACGGTCAACCCTTTGACCTCGATTTTTGTGCCAGCTTGTACGGCCTTCAAAAATTGAACCTTCCACCAATTTTCAGCTTGATTGGACCAAGTGTTGACCAAAGTCAACGCTGGTCAAACTTTCTACGAAACCCTAGCAGCAGAAAATCCGTACGGTCTGTCCTCTTCGTCCTTCCCACGTGTGGCTGAAATTCGTCCTCCAAGTAGCTCGTACTCTCTAAGATGAGAGAGGAAGATGTGAGTTGAGTTGTCTTGAAATTCTCTCCAACTTTTCCTGTATATATATATCCATCAATGGGGGTGTGTGACACATCTGTTGGGCATGTGAGCCTACATGACAAAACTGACCGACCTTGCACATATAATTTATTAAGAATAATAAATTCAAAATATAAGTTCTGCTCATCGGATTAAGACTATTTTTATATGGATTTTACACCTCTCAGAAAGAGGAATCCAACAAAAATATTAGCCTCTTAATCTGAGCATCAGAACATGGAGTTTGGACCTAGTTATCCAAATTTAACACTAGCCCTATGTGGACCTAGGATGGGAATGTGGACCCAGGATGGGAGAAAAGATGAATGGGAGTATAGTGAGTGGAAAGGGAGTAATATGTGCGGGTAAAGGAGCGGGACCACGCACCCAAAGTCAGGGTTTCCCAAGTAGTACCACCCTAGAACTAAATGGTCAATAAAGGAGATCCCCCGAGACTAATATCCAAGGGTAACAACCAAAAGAGATCAAGGGGACAAGAGCACAAACTAAGCCCACTCTTTCCGCCAAATCCCCCCATCAATCCATACCCAAAGTATCCCTGATAAGTAAACTCAATACTCAATTACCAAATGACAAGACATACCTTTAGATTCGGGAGGCCCATCTTCAAACATACGATCAATACAAGTGGGTGAGGGACCACATGACTGGCTTAGGTGGCAGAGAAATGGCACAACGAGCTTGTAGGAGGCATCAAGGGGCTTCTGGCTGCCCGCTAAGGCTCATCATGGAGAAAAATTTCTCCTGGTGATATCACCCACAAAGTGGTGGGTAACAGTAACCACTGCATAATTCTCGTGTACATGAACATGATTGTTTCAAGTTTCAACTAACAACAAACTTTCAAAGTCTTTGGTATTTTGAATTTGATGTTGTTTATGAGTCGATATTGCATATCAATCAATAGGAATAGTGTAAGCTAGTTATCAACATTTGAGACATAAATTAGAGTTGTTCAATATCTTATTATTGGGTAGAAAGATCCATGTTTCTTCACTTAAGTACATTGGCAGTTTATACCAAGTGTGCACAGATCTAAAGAGCTAAGTGGCATGAGCCCTCTTGAGAATTTTTAAAATGGCATGACTGATAGATTCAATTGATTTTTCTATTGTTCGTGATTTCTGGGCATGTGAAATAAAGATCATTCAATGGATTTTCGGCTTGTCCTTATAATTTTGGGCCCCATATGGCCAGGATCTTGCGGAAATTCCCTGCATGTCAAGGAGCTTCTGGAAGCACATTCCCGAAAAGCTCTCAAAAAGCTCCCAAATTCCTGGGAGCAGTGAAATGGTAGGTATGGGTTGCACAATTCCCAGGACCAGTACTTCTGATACTATGAATCCATTTAATCTGGCCAATTATGCCTTCAAGCCATCACCAACCACTGGAAAATTTACCATAAAATATTGAATGATACAGTTCACAGAGAAAGTGAAGATAGTATTCAAGATGCCTGCTGCATACTCTTGGGTTTTCGTTTCGTGACTGTCCAATAAACTATTTAAGCAAGGTGAAAATAAAACAAGAAAAACTGGAAATAAAGCTTTCCACCAGTACCTTTGTGATACGTGTTCGAAGACTGTCCTCCCTAGAAGGCAACAGACAAGTAAGTTGGATCAGCGCTGGCAAACAGTCAACATGTAGCCAGTCAAAAGTTGGCCACTCTAATTCTTCTCTGAAAGACACCCAATTGAACAAGATCAGAATGAAAGAAAATAATTGGATAAGCAATAGAATGAACTAGTTATGTACACAAGATTCAAGGAAAAAACCTACATTTTAATATCAGCAAAGCCCAAATTCATGATAGCAGGAAACTGATAGTGTATCTTGAAATTGATTACAGATGGTGTACTTGGAAGTGATCATAGAAAAAAAATACTAAAATTAATAGAACATACCTTGCATATGTTTCCAGCAAGTAATTAGAAAAGAATGAGTCATCTGCATCTGGTGTCTCAGAAAGGTGAGAAGGAAACGGACATGTTTCAATTGATGTCTGACACACAACAGGAAGCAGTTCTGTTAGCATGCGCAACAGAACATCAACGTTCCAACGTTCTTTTTCACCCAGTGCTCGAAGATGAGCTTCTATAGAACCATCAACCCCTGAAAGAGGTGGGCAACGCTGCAAATTTTCAATAAATGAAAAGTCAATGTGTCTGGATAATAAAAGATGAAAACTCGACATAGTAAAAACTCAAGCAGAAAGAAACTAGGAAAAAAAGATAGTCTATCCACTATTTTAATCAAATACCTGGGCACATGCTAAAAGATGAGAAAGCAAGACACGTAGAATATGCTCCAACTTTCCACCCCAACTAATCACAGCTGGTACTAGCTCTCTAAGTGAAGTATCAACTACTATCCCCGACGGATCACAAATGAGTTGAAACATCAAATCTTCAACCTACAAAATCAAAAGCTATAAGAAAACTTAAAAGATACTTTTTTCCACAAACAACTGTGACCATTTTGACAACATCTGCTCCTTAGTTTCCAAACTATAGCTGTTGTAACTTCTAGAGCTTACATTGCAGCCCATCTTGTCAACTCAGTTTTCTGCTCCATGTTTGCTCCTGAGCAGTTATTAGTGAGGCTGACCTTGAAATATTTGTCCATATTTGGAAAGAGTGGTAGCAGCAGAGCCAAGTTATGAGCAGCAGCCTCCCGAACAACAGCAGCAGGATCCTCGACCAATTGTTGTACAATAGATAAGATGAGAGAAGTGCGGATCTCAGGTCGAACAAATTCTGCAAGCTCACCACATGACTGGGCAACAAGCAATCTCCTCTCCTCATATTTGTGGTTGATCTGCGCCTCATCAATATGACAGCTTAGTTCAGGACTCAGAATGCAAAGTTACAGAAGTGTCAAGTACTACATTCTAAAAAGTTGTCATAATCAACACATACATGTAACTTACCTGCTCCCAACACTGAGGAAGTAACTCTGTTTCAGTTCGCATATCTCCAACATTCTTCGACAAGATCACACATGCCTATGATTACAGAGCAGAAATAAATTAGATCATTTTACATTTTATGTTACTCAGATACATCATTAAAACTACAATTTATCATGGGCTACCAATACTCACATCCATTATACTTCTTCTTTGCTGTTCGTCAGGCCGTTTGATTAGGTTGAACAGAGTATGTGTCAAGGAATCGCGGGTACTGTTATCAGGATGCCGTTCAATTGCACACATTATCAAAGGAAGAAGTTCCTGTGCACAAGAAAAATTAAATATGATCAGACATACTACATGTCTACAATAGATAATAATAGTCAAACATCACAACAAATTATTGAACACTGTTTGCAAACCTACCTCTCTGTGGTTTATTAGAACATATGGGACAATCTTAGGCAGAGCATCTGCAAGGACCTGAATTGTGTCCAAACCCTGCAAAACAATCAATATAAAAGCCAGATGAAAGACTATTCTAGTAGCATGATAAAAAGAAATATCCACCGACGCTTCTCAACAACATTTTTATGATGCTGGAGACTCTTACCATGCTTGACACAGATATACTATTGAGACCTGTTTGAGCAAGTGTGGTATTACTCTGAGAACTCACATGGGCAGCTGGTGTGTCTTTGTCATCCTTATTAATGATGGTAACATCATTCCGAGAGCCAATAAATAAGTCTCCCAAACTTTCTACTGACTGTGCACATTTATTAGTTGTTTCATCAGAGGGATTTCCATACACTGCATTATCTGTATGTGTGCTCACAGGTGTTAAGTCTGTTGAAATGGGGATAATTGCTTTTTCTTTAAGAACTTCCAGCTCTGGACGCCCCATATGCTTATCTTCACTCACGTTGTCAGCCAAATCTTCTGAAGCTTTGACCGATGAAGTTGAACCCTTTAAATTTACAATTTCCAGCTGCAGTTTCTGGATTTCAGACTCATAGGCATTTAATCTGTCACTGTATGAAGTTGGCAACAATTCACTTTTAGATTTGTCCCATCCCAAAGTAGTTCTAGAGCCCTCCAATTGTAGTTTTAATGATGTGATTTCAGATCTGCACTCGTTATGCTCCTTTGTTGCAAGTTCCAACGACTCTTTCAAACTTTGGACCTGGTGCATGTGATTGAGATTCTTATAATTAGAGTCCCATCATAAACATTAAAATAGAGCAATAATGAAAGGGAATAAAACTTGTATCTTGACTATGACCTGCTTATCTTTGTCCTTCATATCTCTTTGAGCTGATTCCAAAGATCTGCCTAGAGCACTTATTTGTGCATCAGCCAGCTCCTTGCTTTTATTCAGAGCTCCCTTTTCCTTTAGAAGTGCATCATTCTCCTTTCTTAGAAACTCTTTTTCTTGTATAATGGCTATCTTCTCCTGCATCAAATATCAAAATAGCAAGTGCAAAGTTTAATAGTTTTTTATAGTTACATCTCCATTGCAAAATTAAGAAGCCTCTCCCTTCAATTGGATGACAAGTATAACTCATGCAGTTCTTAGTATCAATTCATTTAATTCATCAAATTCTATGAAGTTTTGCATGCAATGGCATTTAGATGTATCGTGATAGCACCTTATTCTATATGCCAACAAAATCTCAGCCTGCTCCATAAACAGTTACAGATAATTTTCAAACAAGCTTGTAAATCTCCTACTTGTCTGGACATTGTGTATCACCACATTAAACATAAAAATAGACAGACAAAACAATAATAACTAATGTCAGTTTAAATTAGTTGTATTGACAGATTGATAAAAATGGTGTTTGACATGTTTGATGGTATTATTTAATGTTATATGGGTTAGGTATAAATTTCAATATAAAAAACATTTGGGATACTTTTGGCAATTTCTACTTGCCGCTCTTCTTCAACTAATTAAAGATGAATGAATCACATTTAAATTTTGAACTTTGATGGATCTAAGCTCCAAATCAGGTAATGGGGTAGGTATTGTTCTCACTTCTCCTGATGATGGATGTCTTTATTTTTATTTTAGATTGGAGTTGGAAGCAACACACAAAATAGTAGAAAATGAATGTTTATTTCTTGGTTTAAATATGACTAAAGAATTAGGAATTAAATTGTTCGTGATTATAGGTGATTCTGAACACATTGTTATACAAGCGAAAGGCATCCATTCTTGTAAGAATGAGAAGCTCAAAAGATGTAGGCAGGCAGTTCTTATAGCCATGGATTTATTTGAGGCCTTAGGCCTTGAAGCAGATCCAAGTTTTATGAACACTACAGCAGACCTTGTTGTGGTCGGGGAGATGTACCCTGTGCATATGCTTGGTTTGGCCTCACTGATTGATCCCACGGATCAGTAGGGCTCTTACCTGGATGTCATAGGCTTGTGACCTTTGGGATGTGTTGGGTGCTATGTATCTTTCCTTATGATGAGACTAATGATCTTTCCTTTAGGCTACAGGCTGGGAGACCTATAGATTGGTCGGAGAGATTGATCTTGACACAAAGAGAGAGAGACTTGTACTTGTGATCTCTCTGAGAGACCTATGGATTGGTCATGGAGATTGATCTTGAGAGAGAATTAAAACATCCTCCCTAGCTAAGAGGGAGTGTTGGAAATATGGTAGCCATGGTCGGTATTTTCATCATGTGAAGAAATTGAAAATTTGAATTTAAATTTTGCCTCCTAAATAGGTCAAGTCAGCCTCCTATTGTTTAAGTTGACTGGGACCCTTGGAGGCACCCATTAGACCCCCTTTTGGAAGACTATAAATATTTGAGCCTCTCCTCCTCATTTGGCACATCAATCATATATCGTTTTCTCTCTGTTCTAGTCAAGAAAGAAGGAGGAGGAGATTGGGAATCTCAAGGAGACTTGGCTCTTATATCTTGTCAGCTATTATGTTTTGGTTTTCTGGATGTATTAATGAACTTTGAACTCTCTCTCTCTCATAATGAACTTGCTAAAGGGGTTTTCGACTATTCACACTGCTAAGGGGTTTTCGACTATTCAAACTACTTGTACGACTTCCCTTTACCTACCACTCCGGCACTAGAAAATCACTAGGAAACTCTCTAGAATCCTGCTCCCAAATTTCCTGTTGCTCCCTCTCTCTAACGCTCTCCCTCTGGCTCGAGCTACGCCATCATTGAATCTGAGAACTGGGTAGCTCGATCTGCCAAGATAATTGATGTTTGATGTGTCTCTCTCCATTCCTTCGAGTTGCTCTTTTAATCTCTCGTTGAGTCTTCAATGGCCATGATTAAATGTCCATCAACGGCTAGGATCAATTAGACTTCATCAATAGACGTCTCTAGAGCAATCTCAAACATCCTTAATTAATTAACTTTAATTTGCCAATTTTCCTAAGTTAGACTCAGCAAATAATTTAATTATGGAAAATTAATTTAATTAAGGTGTTTCAAAGCCATATCTCATAAAACCATTTTTGGGTCTTGGAGATCTTGTGTTCCTTAGCCTCTTAGCATCAACTAAGACTAGAATACTTGTCTAATGCTACCATAAACTAACACTCCCTGTTAGTGAGGAAGGTGTTCTCTCCATCATACTCCTCTACATCTCTTGACCACGATGTAGGTGTCTGGCATCTGTTACACCTCCTTTCTTCACATCTCTCATTGATTCCACTCCCTATAACTGGAATCACTATGAAGAAGTTAATCTGCAAACGTTATCCATCATGCTACTGCATATACTCTGATCTCTCTCACCTGTTGCTTCCATTGCTCAGCTGCTATCACTGCACTATTGCTACATTACTGCAATAGTGAGCCTAATCTCACCCTATCTCCCTCTGAAACAGAACTGGGAAATCTCCCTCGGATGGAAACTTCCATATGGAGTCTCTCTTTGGCTGGAACTGCTCCTACAAACTATAACTGGGCATTTCGCACTACCTCCAACTAGAACACGAATATCTTGCAACTACAATTGGAGACTCGATCTCTAATGGTCTACTATTTCACTGCAACTAGCTCTGCCAATGTCCCTTGGGTTTATGACGGTAACTAGCTTTGCACTATCTACTGAGCACCTATTTGCATCCAATTGGCTTTGTTATTGTCTCTCACGCATCTAACTGCAACTAGCTCTGCATCATCCCTCAAGATCTGAATGTGCCTTGCTGACATCTCAATCCTCCTACTACTTTGTACTATGCGCTCTCATAGCAAAGGTGTTGATCCATGTGAACAGCAACTAGATATGAACTTGACTTTCTGCTGCTCACCCATGGATCTCACCCATCCAAATCTCTGAAGCATCACGCTCCTCCTCCATCTGGAGATATCGCTGCCATCAATGCAAATTCCTCCAATCTAGAGGTCAACTCATCTATCTCTGTCGAAGTTGTTGTTTGTTGTTGCCCCTTCTTGTCCTTCTTCCTCTTGGGACACTGGGTGACATAGTGACCGAACTCACCACACTCGAAGCATTTGACCTTCGACATGTCCTTTTTCTTCTTCTCTCCTTTTGAGTTTTCTCCCTGACTAGGACCCTTCTTCGTGTTCCCTTTACCTGCAAGGACTATGTTTTCTTCTTCCTCCTCAACTTTCAGTCCCTTGCCACTACTGTTGGTAGCTCCCTCGATGAGGCTGAGTCTCAACTCCTCCTGAGTGAAATCACTCCACAAGTGTTCCCATCCTACTAGTTGATCTTATCCAATAATCCCCTAAACGAAAGTCCGTTATTGCTTCGTAAACTCGTTTAGATTTGTTCGCACAAGTTCACTGTCAACGAGTTTTTATCCAACAACTACAGCTCATCTCAGACTCCCTGAATCCTGGTGAGATAGGAGGTCACGTGTTGGAATTTCTAAGTCTAACCCGTTATAAACCCTTCACGTACTTTCTGATTTATTCCTACCTACTTGTTCTGTTAATTAACAAGTTATTTACCATGTGAATACTGGAAATAAATACAAGTGCATGCTCAACACATTACAGATCATCAACTGAAGGAAACTGAAACAAGCACACAAGTGACACCGTTATTTTTGGACTAATGTCCTCGGAAACACCCAATGCGGGAAAATCGGTGCAGCTATCTGAGGGTTTGATTTACTAAGCAGTTTCAGAATACAATCTGGGTGCCAAATCCGGCTCGCCGCTCACCCAACGGAGAAAAATCTCAGCAATAGTACCTCTCTATTCAAAAGTAGATATTCCGGTTGAAACCCCAGATAAACACTCTAGCAGCTTTACAGCTCCAATCTGCATCATGAAACACCAGTGTCAGCCTCTAGGAACTGCGTCAACCTCTCTCTGGCCCAACGTTAGACCAGCGTCACTTTGGCTTGGCCTACGTCAGCCTCTGGAGGCACTGCATCAATCCTCTGGCCCTATGTGTCACCCACGTTGGCCCTCTAAGGCACTACGCAAATCCTGGTTGCCTCTGCGTGAGCCCTGGCTGGCTCTGCGTCCCCTTCTCCGGCTATTGCGCTGATCCTCGCGGTGCTATCTCTGCCTCTCTGCTTCTATATTCACTGCCTGTCAGTTGCAACTCTAATCACTCTCTCAACTTTCTCAGCAAACCCAGCCCCAGAAAGTCGAAATCTTGATCTTTTGGTGCATTCTCCAAGTGACCCTCAAGCCTCCTCTTATACTTTTCTCGTTGACAAATCAACGGCCGAGATTAAGTCCCTAATCAACGGCTAAGATTAGATCTGGCTTGATCCATGACTTTTGGACCATTCTAACACAATTTTATATTAATTCACATTAATATTTTAATTTCCCTAAGTTTAAACTTAGGGCTTCCATTAAAAATATTGATTATTTTAATATCTCCCAAATTGTTTAGAATCTGCCCAAACCCTTTCTGGGTATTGGAGATCGCATGTGCTTTAGCCTCTCCACCAATTTTCGTGGCTAGAGAACATCCGATGGTACCCCAAATCAACATCACGCTCTCACCCTTCTCCATCTTTGTTTTCCTCAGCTTCTCCTTGAGAATCATTTTACGATTCTCAGATTTCAACTTAGACAAACGCCAAACGCCAAAGAAGTCGGATTTCAACTTAGAACCTCACACCCATCAGCATATGTGTAATATGTCTATAGAAGATATATCTACATCCATGCGTATATATTTTTAATCTATGAACACATGCATATGTATTGATTAGTATCTTGTATCGCACACCAAGTAAATTACAATTTACAATCTCCTTGCACTTGGCATACCAAATTATTTATTTCATTTCAAGCCATCAGTATATTGCCTGTTAGATAAAAACATCTGAAGACCATAAAAACCTCATAAAGTGATGTTACCCAAAAAATCATATCTTGAAGAGCTTGTAATGAATTACCTATTCAACACATTATTGGAAAAGATATTTTCGAAGTTGTTGATTCATTCAACAAGAACAATTACCTCTGCTGCCTCCACAGTTGAAGACAGATATTGAAGGTAATACCGCCGTAATGCATCTGGTACACATGCTGCCCTATTCTGCCAAACGTCAAGATTCTGATCTGTAACCTGTATCATATGTTAAACATGATGATAAATTTTACATGAAAAAGTAGATCTGAAGATAATATCCTTCAAAGAAACTTCAATCATGAAATTTTAACTAAAATACAAACAAAACAACAGATTTAGACAAAAAATCATATTTTTTAGAAAAATGTCATGCAACCTTTCACGGAAAGTTTATTCTTTTCCAATTGGAAAAAATCAGAACCAATAAAGAGAGAAGGCCGGACAGGTTTCCACCCAAATTGGCATTTTTAGTAAAGATGTAGATTCTTGATAGATTGAAGCCAAAGCAGACACACTAGCTCACCATGCTTATGTACACAGTTAACCGTGGGATTGGATTATGGTTCAATAATTTATCTCTTGGAGTATAACAGAAAAATATAAAATATATGGTCACTTTATTAGTGCCATATGACCAATGTAGAATTATAATGTTAAGGCTAAGGGATTGGTGATCAAACACCATACCCAAATTAAAGCGTTATACAAAGATGGATTCTTGAAAGATTATTAAATGAGTGTGATATTTCAAATGTTGGGTACCCTACCTTGCGCTCCCATAGATGTACCTGCTGCAGCATCATTAGTGTATGTGGCCTTTAAGAAGTTGTTAAACTTTAATTTGATGAGTAGAGATGCAAAAAAATCCACTGTAAATAAGACAAAACAAAGATATCCATATAAGATAAAAGTATTTAATATAAGTTGAAAGATATGTTACAAGAGCTCTTGTGACGATCTAGATACTCATGGTTTGATCAAAGCCTGAAGGATTCTGACCCTTGGGTATATGATCATTAAAATTATTAGCATCACTCTTTCCCCTTATAGGATATGACCTCAAAGCATGGTTAGGACAAGCCAGATCTTCGTTCCTTCTCATACAGCTTTTGCTACTCTTGATGTTGCGTTGCCTAAGGGAACAAGATGATAAGACCTTCAAAGTTTTAAACAAAACTGTCATTATGAAGGGGTCAACTCACCTTAATGTTATTCAGAACTAAATGATGAGATGATTGAATAGTGCTTCTTCAACTGAGATTCTCAATATATCTTCGGAAACAAGTTGAATTGGTATCTCAATATTTAGAAATGTGGACTGAGTTTTGTCTTGAATAATATTTGGTATATTGATTATTCTATATGATGACCTCTATGATTAGAGTGACAACAGCATCTAATAATTTAACTTCATTTTGATATTCAGCAACCAAGGATGAGGGTATCAACCAGTGTTGTGAAAATCGTGATTTAATGAAAAAATCGCGATTTGATCGCCCAATTGAAAAAATCGCGCGATTTTTTCAACTGGGCGATCAAATCGCAATTTTCATACCAAAAAATCGCCTTTCTTTTTGCCTATTTTTTCCGAAAAAAATCGCGCTTTCTTGAAAAAAAAAATGATTTTTACCAAAAAAATCGCGATTTTTATGGAATAAATCGTACATGGTCGAGGCAGCGCGATTTTATAAGGTTTTTTTTGGGTTTTCCAGTTCCTCATTTGGACAGTGGTGCGCGCAGAAGGAGGAGGAGCTCTTGGAGACCAGCTGAAGAGGGTTTGTAAACTATTTAGCCAAATCTAAGTGCTTAGAGGAGAAATTCAAGAGGAGACCACCGATTTCTCCATAGAAACGGTATGTGGATTAATTTTTTTTTTTTTCATTGTTTAAAAACATTGTTTTTCTATATTTTTCATTGTTTTTGGTTGGGAAACTTCGTATGGGCACCATTTTTCTTTTGTTTTCAATGTTTTTAAAAAAAAATTGTATTTCTTCATTGATTTGGGATGGGTAACTTGGTATGACTATGGGAACCAATTTTTATTTTTTTTCATTTTTTTTTAAACATTGTTTATGTTTTTTTCATTGTTTTTGGAATTTGCCATTTGGTTGGGTAACTTGGGTTTGGATTATGGAATGGTTGGGTAATTTGTGTTTGAAACTTTGAACTTTGGAATGGTTGTTTTAGGTTGGGTTACGGGTAACTTGGATTTTCATTGTACAATCATCAATGTAAAAATTAAAAATTAAAATACTAAATTGTAATTTGTAAATTTGTAACTTGTAATTTTGTAAATGCTAAATTGTAATCCTAATCCTTATTTTCCCATAGGTTTGCAACTTCAAAGTTCAAAAACAAATATGCCAAGGAAATTGGATCCTTTCTGGGAATATGTTGTACCTCATGCTTCTAATGATAGACAAAACTTGAGTTACAAGTTGTGTGGAAAGGAGATGTTCGGGGGGGTGTACAGGTTGAAGCATCACCTTGCACAAATCCCTAGACATGATGTGGGGCCTTGTACAAATACAAATGCTGAACTTATCCAAAGAGCCATGAGAGCATTGGGAGAAGAGCAGACTAGAGAGCCAAAGAAAAACTCAAAAGGCAACTAAAAAGGTCAGCTGAAGGAAGTGGGCCAAGTGGCACTGGTTCTACTGCAGCATCAGCCAATCCGTTAGCTGCATCATCGTTTTTTGTTCCTCGAACCACACCTGGTTCACAGCCATCTATCGGTTCAATACTAAAAAGAACCAAGAAAGAACAAGCTGACAAGTTGCTGGCAAAATTTCTCCTCTGGAGTGATATTCCTTTCAACATTGTAAGGAATAATCCATTTTTCCAACCTGTTGTTGATGCTATTGCCAGTGTTGGCCCGGGGTACAAAATCTCTTCTTATTATGATTTGAGAGGCCGGATTCTTCAAAATGAAAAGCGTGACTGCACCCAAAGATTGGAGGATTTTAGGGCATCATGTGCAAAAACAGGATGCATTGTTATGTGAGATGGTTGGATTGACCAAAAGGGGAGAACCCTTTTAAACTTCTTGATTAGTTGTCCCAAGGGGACCATGTTTATCAAATCTGTTGATGCATCTAATCAAATCAAAGATGCAAGAACTTTATGTGATTTGCTGGATGTGTTTATTTTGGAGGTGGGTGAACAACATGTTGTCCAAGTCATAACGGACAACGCTGCAAATTATGTTGCTGCTGGTAGGATGCTTATGGACAGGCATCCTACTTTATTTTGGACACCTTGTGCTGCCCATTGTATTGATTTGATGTTAGAGGACATAGGGAAAATTCCATTTGTCAAAGATATTGTTGACTCATCAAAAAGCATTACAAAATATATATATAATCATACATATGTGCTTAGCTTGATGAAAAGATTCACCAACAACAAAGAGTTGGTGCGCCCCGCCATTACACGGTTTGCCACCAGTTTCATATCTCTTCAATCCCTCTTGAATTCTATGTGGGATGTGAAGAGAATGTTTCTTTCAGAGGAGTGGCGTGCTTTGCCAATGAGCCGCAAACCAGAAGGAAAGGCCGTATGCAGACTAGTTTCATACCAGGAAGACTTCTGGGCGGGAGTGCAGGAGGTGTGCGCTGTTACCGAACCTTTGGTAAAGGTTCTTCGGTTGGTTGATGGTGAGAAGCCCGCAATGGGCTATTTGTATGAAGCCATGGACAGGCCAAAGAAGCCATTCGGGCCTACTATGATGACAAGGGAGATGATGGGTTTCAGAAACAACTCCTACGGGAAGTGATTGATGAGCGATGGAACAACACACTCCATCGTCCCATTCATGCTGCATGGCTTTTCCTGAACCCTACATTTTCTTATGCATGTGGGTTTGATTTTGATGCTGAGATCATGGATGGATTCTTATCCTGTGTCCAGAAGATGGTGCGATCTCCAGAACAACGTATAGAGATCTCTAAACAAATTGAGACATATAGGATGGCAGGTGGCACATTTGGCTTTGAGATGGCTGTCAATGATAGGAATCAGGATGATTAAAATGCCAGGTATTTTTTAGTTTGTAACTTTGTTTCAAGTTTCATTGTCTCTTCAGATTCCATTTTTTTCTTATGTTTATTTAAAATTTTATTTGTAATTTTGTTGTAGATGCATGGTGGAAAATGTATGGTGGCAGGGTACCCCTTCTACAAAAGCTTGCCATTCGCATCCTCAGCCAAACATGTAGCTCCTCAGGATGTGAGCGCAACTGGAGCGTATTTGAAAAAATACACAATAAGAAGCGCAACAAGCTAACACTTAAACATTTAAAATATTGCAAATTTCCAAATCATTTTTTGAATTCATTAAACAATATTTTTTTTTAATTAATAATTATTATTCATGGATTTGTACAGCGTTGGAGTCCCAGCGAGCTTAATGAAACATGGTTCTAACATCTACTACAAATACTCGATGTGGGTGAGGCAACTTACGAGGACCCTCATGTGAGATGCCATCTCATGGATGGGATTGACACCACTGCTGCATGGAGGGTTGAGGCCGAGAGGCCTCTCATGGAGTCTGCTGATGATTGGTTAGTGCAGGATGTAGTGGAGGGGGAGGAGGAGGAGGAGCAGGAGGAGGAGCAGGTGGAGGAGGAGGAGGAGGAGGAACAGGAAGAGGAGGTGATGCCACCTGCCTAGGCTACCACTGCCACTAGTAGAGGACGTGGTCCACCTCCTATACCTCCTACTTCTAGTTCTTCAGCTTCTAGAGCACATCAGACTCCACTGCCATCTCCACCAGCATGGGCACCGGCGTCTACATCTAGAGGGAAAGGGAAAGGGAAAGCTGTGGAATTTTCTCGCAAGAGGGGCAGAGGAAATCAATAGGATTAAACATTAATTTTATTGTATATGACATTATGACATGATGAGATACATTATCATATTTTTTGTTGATATTTTGAGGCTGAGTTGGGACTCAGGAGTCAGGACTTACTATTCAGGACATGATTCAATGTTATGTGTGATTTTAGTGCTAGAAATGATATTAAACATCTTATATATTAGTTTTTTTTATCATATTTATGTGTCAATGTATTTATTTTATGTTGTAGATGGTTTAGATATTAAAAAAAATTGAAAAAAAAATGAATATTTTTGTTCCAAACGCTTTTTTCCCGCTTTTTTCCGCTTTTTTCCCGATTTTTCCGATTTTTTCATTTTTTTCCCCGCGCCGATTAAATCCCGCTCGCGCTTTTAACAACATTGCATCCAGCTACGAGAGCCCTTAAAGACAGTAGCATGATGACAAGTGTCGGATAGAGCAAGGTGTGATGGAGCGGCAAGGCAGTGCTAGAGTGCAGAAGTTTGTAGCAGCAAAGTGGAAGTTGCAGTAGTGCGAGAGGCACAGAAGAGGTTGCAGCAACGCATTGGCAGCAAAGGGAGCACAGGATAGCAGCAGAGGTAGCTTCAGCATCACGAGGGTTCCAAACTAACCAGGATGTCAGTGTTTGGGTGAAGCCAATTACTTACTTCTCGGTAACTGAATTGCACTGCCGCAGTTAGCAGTGGCAGTGTTATGGGCAGCAAGAGGCAACATTTTGAGAGGGAGCTGTAATACAGATGTAGCAATGGCAATGACAGTGTCATGGGAAGCAGTACAGGAAGCAACAGTGTAGTGGATGTGGGGCAGCAGGCCAAGCATCAGCACAGATGTTAAGTTATGGTATGTTTTATGCTAGACCAATTTATTTAAATTTTCACAGTTAGCAATCACATCGGCATTAAAGTAAACTGCAGATAGAACATAAGTATAAATCGCATAAGACAAGCCAAGACAAGAGGACACAAGATGTGGCGCTAGCCAGGGACAAACCCCACAATGTGTGGGGAAACCCTTGATCAATTCTTCTTTCATGTTCTTCAAAGTTCAGCGGAGAAAGAGGGAGAGAGAGAGATAGTACATTTACAACAGAAGTCAACACTTTGACTTATCTAGATCTAGCATAGATCATTTCGTATAAAGATAGATCAGTTGAAGACATGCTGCTTCAATTGATTCTCCAAGGTGACTCCTTCACCTATCATCGTGCTACATCTCGTCCATTCGCTGCACCTTACCGTGTAGCATCATCATGCTGCATCATGCATCATCATGCTGCTCATGATCTCATACATCACGCTACCCAGACATCATGCTGTCCATGATCTACATCATACTGCCCATACATCATGTTGTCCATAATCATGATATTATCCATCATCATACTGCACAAACTAATGTGCATCATCATCATGCCTCTGCCCTTGCTCCATGTATCATTGTGCTACCCATGTCCATGATCTCATAGTGTTGCCCATATATCTCATGGTGCTGTCTATGTTCATCATGTTGCCCATATATCTCATGATGTTGTTCATAATGCCCTTTTGTTGCTTCATTATAGGGTTCATATACATATCAACCTTAGCCGCTTGCAATGGCTTGCAACCTAGCAAAGCAGCTAGGCTATATTTCCATGCAATCCCATTATACACAATGTATATATAACCATGATTGCGATTACCTCTTCATCACTATGGCTTGATGACAGTGGTACCCTGGACTTCTTAACCAGCGTATATACATGACTGTGATTGCCCTCTGTATAACCATTCATGAAGTTGTTGCGTATCCTCTTGCGTGTATTAATGTGCGTGTTTATATTCATTGAGTTTGTTGCTTATCCACCTGCATTGTGCGTAATATATTGCTTGAATCCTGTGCCTCTATGTATTAGGGCCTGCTCGGTAACAACCCATTCGGCTCCGTCACCGACGCAAAAGCACGGCCAACAATTTTTTTTTGGGGGGGAGGGGGTGGGAATTGGACCCCACAACAAATTCTAATTTGCCTTAGGGTTATTCTGAGGTCCATTTACCTCTCCCAACCCTATAAAAGCTACCCAACCCCTCTCATTTCCTCACAACTATCTCATTGCATTTGCGTGAGATAATTGTGTGAAGAGTTGTGGAGTTTGTTTTTGGAGCAGCAGTGAGGAGCCTTGGGCAAGCATTGGAACAGCAATGAGGAGATTCTTGGGCAGCCATTGGAGCAACATTAAGGAGGCAATTTGTGCCTCGAGGTGTTTTTTCACTTCTAAACTTTGTTTTTTCTTATTTATTTTTTTGTGCAAATTTGAAAATTGAAAAAATATATTTTTTGTAAATGAAATGAACATTGAAGCAATGTTATTTTTTTTTCATTTCAGATTTTTTCCTTTCATTTCCAAGTCAAAAAATGGCTCCTAGAGTGAAAGATGTTGCTTGGGCATATGCTGAAATGGTTTATAATCAAATGCATTGCAAATTTTGCCATAGAAAAATTAAGGAGGATCCCAGGGCCATTCATAGGCTTAAACAACACTTGGCTGGTATTAGAGGCCAAATTACTCCATGTGAATCACCACAAATTGGGTAAATTAGGAAGGAGTTGTTAAATAGCTTTGAGAAGTTTCAAGAAGAAAAATATAGGCAAAAAGAAATAGAGGTTGAAATTGGGAGGAAGAGGAGTATACAACAAATGATGGCTACCAACCCCCATTTTGATTTTGAGTGCTCTTCATCTATCCCTTGTACTAATGCATCAAACCCCTTCAGCTATGTTCCTCCCACTTTGGAATCCATGCAAGAAAAAAAGGGGAAGGGTAAAATGAAAAAGAAGGGTGATATGAATATCAAAAGTTATTTCACTGTCACACCCTCCTCTCCATCAAATCCACATGGTCCTCAAGCTAGTAGAAGTCATATGCAACCCACTTTAGATTATCGTTGGAAGAAATAATTGAGAGAGACTGCTTGTGATTACATAGCTAGATGGTGGTATGATGCTGATATCCCCTTCAATGCTTTTCGTTCACCATATTATGAGCCTATGTTCGATGCCATATTTGCTACTGGAAAGGGCTTCAAAGGCCCTACTATGCATGAGTTAAGGGGGTCTCGTTTGCAAAAAGAAATTTCCTCCATTGATGAGTATTTGAAAGATTTCAAAAACTCATGGGCAAAAACAGGATGTACCATCATGTCAGATGGATGGACTGATCAAAAGAACCGTACCATCATAAACTTTCTTATCTTTTGCCCAAAGGGAACTATGTTTCTGAAATCAATTGATGCATCTGATAGGGTGATAGATGGACAATTGTTGTTTCAGCAATTGGATAAGATTGTTGAAAAGGTCGGGGTAGCTAATGTTGTTCAAATCATCACAGATAATGCATCTAACTATGTTCTTGCTTGTAAAGTGTTAGAGGAAAAACACAAAGCCATCTTTTGGACCCCATGTGCTACACATTGCATAAACCTCATGCTTGAGGATATTGGCAAATTAGATTGGGTCAAGAACACTGTAGATCATGCCAAAATCATAACAAAATGTATCTACAATCATTCATGGATTTTGAGCCTGATGAGGAGACACATAGGGGGGCAAGGATATTATTAGGCATGCCATCACTAGATTTGCAACTCATTTTTTGACATTGCAATCTATGCTTTCCCAACATAGAAACTTGCAAAAGATGTTTTCCAATGATGAATGGAATGAAAGCCAGTGGTCTCACAAACAGGATGGCAAAGATTTGAAAAAGAAAGTTAATGGAGAAATATTTTGGAAAAAGGCAACTGAAATTGTAAAGGTTGTTGAGCCTCTAGTTAAGGTGCTGTGGTTGGTGAATGGGGAAAGATTGGCTATGTGCTTCATTTATGAGGCTATGGATCAAGCAAAGCAGCAAATAGAGACATCATACAAAGATAGAGTGGCTAAGTATGGGCCCATTTGGGCAATCATTGATAAAAGATGGAACAATCAACTCCATTGCCCTATACATGCAACTGGGTATTTTTTGAACGTAAGGTATCATTATAAAGCTCTAGAAGCAGAGGCTTTGGGTGGGGAGATTAGAGATGGATTGATTGACTGCATTGATCGCATGATCCCTATGGAGAGTGATCAGCTAGAGATACACCAAGAGGTCACTTGTTTCAGCAAAGCCACAGGTACCTTTGGCAAGAACCTAGCAAAGATTGCAAGGGAAGCAGATGAGCCAGGTAAACAAAAATTTCAATTTTCAAATTCTCATTTTGTTAAATTGTTTATAATTTGAAAGTTGGATGTAATTTGTTGAGCTAACTTATTACACTACTATGTTTTTTGCAGCACAATGGTGGGAGGCTTTTGGCAGCCATTGTCCTCAATTGCAGAGGTTTGCAATTCGTATTTTGAGTCAAACTTCTAGTGCTACTGGGTGTGAGCGCAATTGGTCTGCCTTTGAGAGGATTCACACAAAGAAGAGAAATCGTTTGGATCAAAAACGGTTAAATGATCTAATTTATGTCCAATACAACCTCTGGCTCAGAAGCAACCAATTGTTGAACACAAAACCTGATTCATATCCCATTGTGTTGGAAGATATTGATCCAACATCAAATTGGGTAGTGGAGAGTCATCCAGCAGAGTTTGATTCTGATGAGGATCTTGATTTGGATTTACAAACAGAGGTATTACTTGAACAAAATGTTCAATTGAATGCAAATCCACTTATACCAGCCTCAAAACCAGCCCCAAGTCCTCCAGTTGCAGGCGCTTCCTCAGCTCAACCACGACGGAAGTGCATATATCGTCTATCTCAGCTTTGCAGCTACTACGCAGCCTGCTAGTGCTACCACTTCTACAGTTGCAATTGGAGATGATGATGAGGAGGAGCCATGGGTTTCCCTGTTTGACTCTGATTCACAATCTGGGCCAGATGATGTTGGCTCCTCTAGTAGTAGCCAGTAGTATTGGTGACTAGTGATGTTTCATAGTTTACTTTTATTGTAGAGGCTATTTCTAGCCTCCTTGGTTATGTGTTTATGGTTTGATCTCTATATCATCATTCATGTATGTATTGGACAATGCACTGGGTGCCATTTTGATATAATGGATATATTCATGAACCTATTTTGATCATATGTTGTCTTCTCTCTATATTCTAAAGCTTTGCGTTTGGAAACATGAATTAAAATCTTTAAAATTATGTTTTTTTATAAAAAAATTAAATATTTAATGTATTTTTTACAACGACAGAATCATTGAAATCAAACTGAGCAAGTCGATACCGAGTTGGAGTCGGAGTCGGAGCCGACCCTCGATCGTTTCTGAACCAGGGTCGAAGTTTTAAAACATTGATTACAACACAATCTAAGGTTCCAACGATATGACCAACTGATTTATAAACCCTAGATTTCATCTTTGAGATATTAAGCCTTAGATGTCAACAAATAAAACCAAACACAGCATAATCGAAGGTTTCAACGATATGACCAACTTCTACTAGGGTTTGTTGTCAACCCTAGATTTTATCATCATCACCATCATCATATCCTAGAATATCAAACTTCTACTAGGGCTTAATTACAAACCCTAGAACTTATCAACAAATAGGTTAGCACATATACATATCTAGGATTTCATAATCATGTATAAGCATATCGACATCCATTAGGTAATCCCAAGACACAAATATCAATACATTTAATGTTAGACATATAACAATCTTGATTAGGCTAGGGTTTTGATTAGATAATCAAACATTCACCTAGGGTTTCATTCCTAGGAGTTTTCTTTTGATACATAGGGGTTTTACTTACAAACCTTAATTTACCAATACCTCAAGGTCTAGGAACACATTATTATTCAACCCTAAAGGACTAGGATTTCCATACTAATACTAAAACTCTAATCATGACATTACCATCAAAACCCCAAACATCAAAAGAATCGTATTTTCTAGATTTCATCAGTAACCCTGAGTAGAATAGGGTTTTTCACATTAGCATTGACATTCCCTTAAGTTAGGGTTTTACAGAAAACCTTTTAGGGTTCTACAAACATAATGATTTTAATGAGGGTAGATTCAATCTAATGATTAATCTCCCAGACAAGAATCTCTATGATTCAAAGGTCCTAGACATAACACTTGTTAGTAATGTAAAGCAGATTCATTTAGAATGAATGAATGTACCTTTATCTTGAAGAGAACACAGCTTATGATCTAAATGATACCTTTGAATTGTTTTCTAGACAAACCTTATAGGATATCAATTCCAATGCTTTGTCTTTGTGAGATATTCTCCATAGCCCTTGAGCATATCAGCAAGCTTTTCCTAAACAAGGAAAATATAAAAAGAAATGTTATTAGCATCTAGTATAAACACATCTAGATAAGAAAAGGAAAACCAAATATAAAAAGGATAATACAAGGAATAAGATACTTATCTTTGAAAAGTGGTTTGGGCTCCCTCTTAATCCAATCTCGAGGGATACTTCAGATCCTTCCATCTTTTTCTTCTTTGGTGAACCAATGTTGGCAATGTTTGCTTGATCCCTATCTCTTCTTGGATTCTTAGGATAATTACTTCTATAGTGACCCATCTTGTGATAATTGTAGCATTCATCCTTGGATAGGTCTATCTTCTTCCTTAGTCCTTTGGACTTCTTGAAGGTTCCTTTATTTTTGTGATTTGCGGAATAGGCATTTGACATTTTCTCTTCTTTACTCTCCTTGTTTCTTACAAAAGATATTTATTCTTGACTACATGCATTCTCGAAGGTAGAACTATCCTTCCAAATCTCTTGAGCGGAATCCATGTTGGATATATATGGGATGAGGTTATCCTTTATTTCATCCATTATTAGGTTCATGGCCAAAATATCTATTTCTTTTAAACTGCTTTCATTGCTTCACTTGATTCATTTGTACGCTTCTTTACTTTTCCTTTGACTAGATCAAAGCCTTTATTCTTCTCGAATATGAGATCTATTCTCTTTTTCCATACCCTATAATTGGATGCTCCTTCTAATTTGTTTTCTCCCTTTATTGAGTTAGACATGCTTCTTGAAGATAATAGGCCTCTCTCCTTATATGATCCCCTTTGATGATCCTTATTCAAATTTCTTAAAACTCCTTATTCTCCTTTCAATAGATCTTTGAGCTGCCTTTTTTTTTCTTCTTCACCTTAGCTCTGATACCATGTTGCAAAATTAGAAAGGCGGAAAGATTTTCTTTATGTTGATAATTACTTGTGAGATTGTTATGTTCTTATTAACTTTCTTGTGTTCTTCTTTTATCTTTTAGTTCATCAAACAATTACCAAAACAATAGCACAAAGATCACAGACACCAAATGTAGGCAGACAACCAGGGCAAAACCCCTATCTAAGGGAAAAACCCAGTCAACAACACTTCCTTAATAAATTCACGACATAATCCAAGACTCTTGACATAGACACAAACTTCCTCCACACCAAGTCGGCCCTTTCTTCCCTTTGTAGATGATAACCCTTTCAACGATAACTTCAACCTAGCAGTAATAACTTGTAGCAGCAACAGAACTTCGATCTAGTAGAACTTTGACCCAGCAGTAGCCCAGCAACAACTTCGACCCAGCAATTAGCCCAACAACAACTTCGACAAAACAGTTAGTCTAGGAACAATTTCGACCCAGCAGTATCTTTGTCCTTCCAGCAAATATCCCAATAAATCCACACAAGTGAGTGAGAGACAAACCAAGAAACTTTGATCTTCCTTCTTCCAGCAGCTTCGCACTTTTTCTGCTCTTCTTCTCTTAGATATCGAACTTGTGAGTGAGTGAGTGAGTGTCCAAATGAATTCGAACTGCTTCAAATATACCCCTTTGGTGAGGTCGAATTACCTTGTTTGAGGCCGACTTTATCTCCTTGGGGCCAACTTGATGTGGAGGTGACAAATAGCCTATTTGACTCAATAATAAACCTTTTTACATGATTTAAAAGCCCAAGGAGGATCTCTGTAGATCGATAATAACTCTAATGATTCAGAATAAATCCTAGAAGTCACCAATGGGGACTTCGACCTAAAACATGATGACCCAAGCATGAAACCCATGCTTTAATAAGTCATATTAATAATAATAAAAATTATTTTTCTTTCTTTTGATAAATACATTTCATTATAACTCAAATACAATTTACGAAGACCGAACCTAGTTACATTCTTCAACAAGAAGAAGGATCTCTTCCATTAGAATGATGCATGAAGGCATGTAAACAAGGTGCCTTGAACTCTTCTATATATTGATAAGATGAAATCAACATAATATGACCTCATATGGAATATGAGGTGTTGGACAATCATGGTTCCTATGTTGAAAGAACCATGTAAAGAAGATCCTGAAGAAAGCAATATGTGATGAAAGAAAGGAGAATTTGTGAAAGATGCAACTATAGTGTTAAAATTGGCAACTAGGGCCAAACTTCATGTGGGTCATCTTATTCATGGTTGATAATATGTTCATCAGATTCCTCTCGTCGAGAGGTGTAGGATTGATCTAAAGATCATCCAATTTTGATAAGTATTCATGGAGATATGAATTTATTTTGATTATGGAATTATTATCAAGCCGACCTACAACTCATGTAGGCTCAGAAGCCCAACAATTGCATCTATTCAAACATCAACAGTTGTGTATAAATACAGGAGGACTTTTCTTCATTTGCACTCATTCATCTCATCACATCTCTCTCTCTACTGCGTAGAAAAGAGTCTCTTCTCTAATGCGCAGAAAAGGGTCTCTCTCACACATGTGAAGCTAGAAGCTGCTGAAACTGAAGCTACAACTGCAGATCCAAACTTTGACCACCGTGGACCAGAAGATCTCCTCATCTAATCTACGTTGTAGGTTCATTTGAACCTCCTCTGAAGGCTACAACTTTTGGTGGTGGAGTCAATTCGATTTGACAAACGGTTTGCGAGATATCGACTGCCCTAGTTTGAAGGAAGCTACTGAAACTGAAGCTGCAACTACAGAAGTGAAGTTTGACCTGCGTGGACTAGAAGATCTCCTCATTTGAACTGCACTGTAGGTTCACCTGAACCTCCTCTGAAGGCTGCAACTTTTGGTGGTGGAATCAAGTCGATCCGATGGACGGTTTGCGAGATATTGACTGCCCTAGTTTGAAAGACGTTGTTGAAACTGAAGTTGCAACTGTAGAAGTGAAGTTTGACCTACGTGGACCAAAATATCTCCTCACCTGAACTACGTTGTAGGTTCATTTAAACCTCCTCTAAAGGCTGCAACTTTTGGTGGTGGAATCAAGCCGATCCAACGGTCGGTTTGTCAGATATCGATTGCCCTAGTTTTGATGATGAAGCCGCTAAAGCTGATGTTGTTCATCTAGGGTTTGCTACTGCTG
The DNA here is from genome assembly GCA_000404065.3 of Pinus taeda. Lineage (NCBI taxonomy): Eukaryota > Viridiplantae > Streptophyta > Pinopsida > Pinales > Pinaceae > Pinus > Pinus taeda. The sequence goes on from APFE031020644.1 coordinate 92,322, forward strand.
ATATAAATCAAATTTATTGTACTATTTTTCTCTGTTGAATTATTGAAGATAAAAGAAGATTTGATCAAAGGGTTTCCCCACACATTATGGGGTTTGTCCCTGGCTAGCCGCCACATCTTGTGTCTCTTGTCTTGGCTTGTTTTCTATCGATCTTTTAATGTTCTATCTGCACTTTACTTTATGTACATGTGATTGCTAATCTGTAGAATATAATAAGAAAAAGAAGTAAACTGTTATAAGCATAGAACATACCATAACTTAACATGGTATCAGAGCTGAAGTGAAGACAAAGCCCGAGCAAGAGCAAGAGCAATCACCGAAGAGAAGATTGGCAAGGCTATCCCAAAAGAACTATGGGTTCCTTAACACTCTTTCCTGCCGAAGACAAGCTTCGTGAGAACGTTGACTATCACGGATGGAAGATGTCTACCGATCTAACCCTAGAAGATCAAGGAGTGTTGGACCATGTTAGAGGCAATATTGTTGAGTCTCCATCAAATGCATCCGCTGCTACCTGGAACAAATGGAAAAATGAAGAAGTCAAAACAACGAAGATCATCTAGGACTCTATCGACAAGCACTTAGGTGGCCTACATCTCTGAACTGGACACCTCCAAGGAGATCTACGATAGACTGGTGAGTTTATTTAAAGTTAATGATGCAAATCAAGTTTTGTTTCTTAGAAATAAGTTGAAGGAAATTAAGAAGGGCAAAGATGAGAGCATGCAAGTATATTTCTTAAGAATCACCGAGATTGGGAACGATCTCCTATCTATTGGAGAAACTATCTCTAATAGGGAAATGGCACTCTCAACCCTCGGAGGATTACCATCTGAATGGTATGTGTTCAAGACTACTCTTCTCAACAATAACAATGTAATCCCTGGTTTCGAGGAATTAATGGCTAGATGCATTCAAGAAAGAATTTCGGGTCTAAAAGAAAGGCTGGACCTAAGGGTGGAAGAAAAGGACGATGTTATATTTGCGATAAAGCAGGTCACTATGCAAGGGAGTGCCCTGATAGAAAGAACTCACACTGGGACGATGATCAAAATCCCTCTCATGGCAATCAAAGGAATGGAAAATTCAATAGCAAAGATAAGAAATCACGGAAGAGGACAACCATTCAAGAAGGCTAGAAATTCCAAGATGTATTATATGTACCTGATCTCAAAAGGAACCTGGTGTCCATTTCGGCAATGGAAGACAAAGGGTACAAGGTAACCTTCAGCAATGGCAAGCTACATATATAGAAAAATAATGTTAAATATGCCTTCACTCTTGGGTTTCGAGTTGATTCATTATATCAGGATGGAGGAAGTCTGCTAGGTGTCATGTCTTGTGACACATCTCAAACATTGACCGAAAATCAAACCAAAAAGAAGATCAAAATCTTAAGGACCGATAATGGGACAGAATATGAATCTAACAAGTTTCATGATTTTTGTAAAGAGGCTGGCATTAAGAGGGAGACTACTACACCACATACTCCTAAGAAGAATGGTGTGGCGGAAAGGAAGAATCGCACAATTGTGGAAGCTGTCCGTGCCATGCTCCATGATCAAAGTCTTCTGAAGTTTCTATGGGCCGAAGCTGCAAACACCACTGTATATGTACAAAACTGATACCCTCATCAAGCATTGGGTTCCAAGACTCCTGGAGAAGTGTTCACTGCCGGTCAAAGGGAAGTCGTGATTAGTCATGATGTCACCTTTGACTAAGATATGGCCCTCAGCAGGGTGGACAATCTTCCGACTTTAAGGAGCTCTTAAGGAGATGGCACCAAGGAACCAAAAGAAAATGGTGATGAAGCAATGCCCGATGTGGAAGAACCCATGGATCCTATTGATCCACCTGAGCCTTCCTCTTCTAGGAGGAGACCTTCTTGGCTTAGGGAGCTACTCGATGATGTTGAAGGACATGCTGCACCCCGAGAAACCTTCCATGAAAGTAAGAATCCTAACAAGTATCAGGGATACTTGTTCGTCATGAGCACGATCATACAAAATGAGCCTTCATCATTCTCAGATGCCTTCAAGCATCAAGTATGGAAGGATGCTATGACTGAGGAATATTATGAAGAATGATGTCTAGAAAATAGTTCCCAGACCCCAGGACAAATCAGTGGTCACCTCTAAATGGCTTTACAAGGTAAAGCATGTCGCTGATGGAAGTACGGAAAAGTATAAGGCTCCTTTTGTCGCTCGTGGCTTCTCCCAAAAGGAAGGTATAGACTATGATGTGATATTTGCACCTATTGCCAGATATATGACCATCCGCTTGATAATAGCCCTTGTGGCTTCACAAGGATGGAACCTACATTAGATGGATGCCAAGACCGTGTTCTTGCACGGTTCGATCAAAGAAGAGGTCTATGTGGAGCAACCCGAAGGATTTGAGATTTATGATTGAAAATCTCATGTATGCAGGTTGAAGAAGGCTCTCTATGGGCTGAAGCAAGCACCCCGAGCATGGTATGAGAAGATTGATAGCTACTTGATGAAGCTGGGATTCACTAGGATTGAAGTCAATCCTAACCTTTACCTTAAGGTTGAAGATGACAAGCCTCTCATACTGGTGTTGTATGTGGATGACCTCTTTCTAACAGGGGCAGACCCTCTCATTCACAAATGTAAGAGGGAGTTGGCTTCTGAATTTGAAATGAAGGACCTAGGACCGATGCACTATTTCCTAAGACTTGAAGTGTGGCAAAAGCCAAGGGAAATTTTCCTATCTCAAGGAAAATATGTGGTGAAGACTCTAAAAAGATTTGGTATGGTGGACTGCAAGCCTATGACTACCTCGAGGATCTTAACTTTCAGAAGTTATATAGTAGTGATGTCGGACTAGATTTGGGAAATGCCTCTAAGTTTCAAAAAACTCATTCGCGTTGATATTCTTGGTGAACCTCCGCCCGAACATATGTTTTGCAGTTAGCATTGTGAGCTCATATTTGGTTGAGCCTCACTAGATTGGTGCCAAGAATCTTCTGAGATATCTTCATGGCACAATTACTAATGGGCTAAGATACAATGCCAGAGATGTGAGACTACTTGGGTATACTGATGTTGATTGGGTAGGCAGTGTGGTGGACCGTAAGAGAACTTCCGGGTGTTGTTTCACCTTGGGATTTGCTTCGATATCCTGGATGAGCAGGAAGCAGAAGTCGGTGGCTTTGAGCACCGCCGAAGCAGAGTATATTGCTGCTAGCATGGCCTCCTATGAGGCAGTCTGGTTGCGAAAGCTCTTCAATGAGCTGGTTATATTTACATTGGATACCACTGTGATTCTCTGTAACAACCAGAGGTGGGATTCGATTATTGAGGAATCCCATATTCGTCGATTGCTCCAGCAGATAGACATCATCTGGATATGGTAAGACGATGAGCAAGGAGGATCCATCGTATTAAGATGATGTACAGGTCGATACACCTTGTTAAAGCCCTAAGGAAAGATCTGATCTATGATTTTCACAAACGACTTGGAGTCGTCAAGAAACCCTTGTACAAGGGTTCTGCATGTTGCATACATTGAGCTCTTGGAGCTCTGAGGGCTTACGACCACAGGGTGACTCACGCTCCCCTGGTGGTGCGCACTAGAACAAGATGATTCGCTCTCTTGTGGGACAAGATGATTCGCTCTCCTGTGTAGCAAGATTGATGTGTTCTCCTATGAGGCCTGGATTGATGTGTTCTCCATGGCGATTGTAGCAGGATTGATGTCTTCTCTTGTGAGGCCTGGATCGATGTGTTCTCCATGGTGGCCTGGATTGATGTGTTCTCCATGGCGATTGTAGAAGGATTGATGTGTTCTCCTGTGAGGCCTGGATTGATGTGTTCTCCATGGCAATTGTAGCAGGATTGATGTGTTCTCCTGTGAGGACGGGATTGATTAAGTTCTCCTGTCGATATATCCTACCCATGCAGTCTGGGACTCATGGGAAGTACCTCTCATCTGATCAATGAGCAGGGAAATGAAGTTAGGGACCATAGTAATACCGATGGACGCATCGTTGTATCTACCGTACTCCCTAGGCTAGGATGACCTCCATTGATCTGGGATCAATGATATTGGTCTGGGACCAGTGGTAGGAGTGGTACATTCTATGACACTGACTTTGGGTCGGTTGTTACTAGTCTGGGACCAGTGGTACGCACTCTGAGACTGACTTTGAGTCAGTGGAGGATGTTACTGGTCTGGGACCAATGGTAGGAGTTGTACTCACTATGACGCTAACTTTGGGTTGGTTGAGACTGGTCTGGGACCAATGGTACATACTCTGAGACTGACTTTGAGTCATCCTCGATCATTTCTTCTTCTTCATAATTCGGACAAAAGCAGAGCAGAACAAAACAAAGCAGAGCAGAGCATAATAGAGCAGAGCCATACAGATCAGTATAGGGCAGAACAAGACAAAGTAGAATAGGCAGAATAGAGCAGAGCAGGGCAAGGGTCAGGCTGTACAAGGCAATGCATTTGATGGATGAATAGTAGCGACCAACAGACAGATTGTAGATGAAGTTCACCCTAGTTGAGAGGGAGTGTTAAAATTGGCAACTAGGGCCAAACTTCATGTGGGTCATCTTATTCATGGCTGATAATATGTTCATTAGATTCCTCTCATCGAGTGGTGTAGGATTAATCTAAAGATCATCCGATTCCAATAAGTATTCATGGAGATATGAATTTATTTTGATTATGGAATTATTATCAAACCGACCTACAACTCATGTAGGCTCAGAAGCCAAACAGTCGCATCTATTCAAACATCAACAATTGTGTATAAATACAATAGGACTTTTCCTCATTTGCACTCACTCATCTCATCACATCTTTCTCTGTACTGCGCAGAAAAGAGTCTCTTCTCTATTGTGCAGAAAAGGGTCTCTCTCTCACCCGTGAAGCCGGAAGCTGCTAAAACTGAAGCTGCAACTGCAGATCCAAACTTTGACCAGCGTGGACCATCAAACCTCCTCTTCTGATCTGTGTTATAGGTTCATCTGAACCTCCTCTAAAGGCTGCAACTTTTGGTGGTGGAATCAAGTCGATCCGATGGATGGTTTGCAAGATATCGACTGCCCTAGTTTGAAGGAAGTTGCTGAAACTGAAGCTACAATTGAAGATCCAAACTTTGACCAACGTGGACCATCAAACCTCCTCTTCTGATATGCGCTATAGGTTCATCTGAACCTCCTCTGAAGGCTACAACTTTTGGTGGTGGAATCAAATCGATCCGACAGACGGTTTGTAAGATATCCACTGCCCTAGTTTGAAGGAAGCTACTGAAACTGAGGTTGCAACTGCAGAAGTGAAGTTTGGCCTGCGTGGACCAGAAGATCTCCTCATCTGAATTGCGTTGTAAGCTCATCTGAACCTCCTCTAAAGGCTGCAACTTTTGGTGGTGGAATCAAGCCAATCTGACAGTTGGTTTGCGAGATATCGTCTACCCTAGTTTTGATGATGAAGCCGTTAATGCTAATGTTGTTGATCTAGGGTTTGCTACTGCTGATATAAATTAGATTTATTGTACTATTTCTCTCTGCTGAATTATTGAAGATAAAAGAAGATTTGATCAAAGGGTTTCCCCACACATTGGTGGGGTTTGTACCTGGCTAGCCGCACATCCTTGTGTCCTCTTGTCTTGGCTTGTTTTCTGTTGATCGTTTAATGTTCTATCTGCACTTTACTTATGCACATGTGATTGCTAATCTATGAATAATAATAAGAAAGAAAAGTAAATTGCTCTAAGCATAGAACATACCATAACTTAACACTTCGCTAACCTTTCCTTCAAGATTGAACTAGAGATTGACGCGATGCAAAAACCCTAACTTTGACTTTCACAAGAGAGATAGATCTAGCCCAAGCACTTCGACTTCTTCGACTCCCTCTTCTTCGTACCCTCTTCTTCGACTTCTTCTCTTCCTCTCCTTCGCATAGAATGAGATGAGTGAGTGTGTTTAATGGAGGATGAGTTCCTCCCTATATATAGGATCTTCCAAGGGTAGATGTGGCTCTTCATGTAGGCCGACTTAATCTTGGAGGTATTTCGACACTTTAAAGACAAAATATTTTTTTCTTTACAAGATGCAATGTGCCCATAGGGTCTTCAATATATGACAATGACTCTTTAACCTAGGACAAACCCTAGAAGCACTCAATGGGTGCTTGACTTATAAAATAAAAGACTTTAGCATGAAACCCATGCTCCAATAATAATTTCTTTTCATTTTATTATTTACAAGAATATATTTCATACTTATGAAGACCTAACCTAGTTACACATTCTTCCACAATAAATAGGTTACCTACTTATGTTAGGGATGGTGAGGTGAATAACCCTATTAGCTGCTTCCAGGCTCCAACCCCCAAGGGGAAATGACATGTCCCAAGTTAGCACATCAATCCATAGGTGTGTGTGAAAATTACGGTTGTGTAATGGGAATGACTTCAAGGCAAGGTGTCATAGCCAAGTGACTAGCTAATGGAGGTCTAGCATCCTGAGTATATGGACACGAGGAGGGAGCAATCTTGAAGGCATGAGTTACCCCTTCCCGCGGCCTACTCTTTCCACCCCTCTGGTGTGTCCCATGTGTCTTTATGATTTGCTTTGGTTTGGGTGCATAGCTCAGGAGCAAAAGCTTGCTTTTGAAATTTTTCAATACCCCTTAATGATGAGTCAATTTATCACTCATTAGCGTTGGGAAAATACAAGAGTTCCTTTTATAGATAAATCATCATGTTCTTCACAAATTAGATAATGGCTAATGATAGGATTGGAGCTCATGCTAGGATTTTACCTAGGTGCTAATCAAATGTCTCAACCATCTTTTGCAATATATCTTTTTCTTTCAATTTGTCTTTCTTATGCTTTATCTTTCTTTTAGCTACATCAACCTCCAAGGAAAAAAAATTCTAGCCCAAGCTCACGAATGAGGATGAAAAGGTGTCAATCCCAATGACTAATGACCACCATCATAAAGAATGGAGATGAATAAGGAGAAAGATGGAAAGTGGTAAATATGGAATAATCATGGATAGACTTCTTCGATCAGAGCCTCCATGATAGTGTCCTTCCAAAAACCCTAAGTCCTCAAAGGAGGTCCCACTAGACTAGACTGAAAGACTAACCTCCCAAGTGAAGTGAGCGGACAAGAATACAGTCAAGATCATCCAATCATCCTGTTCGCAACTTGATCCACATTAATATGCCCATAACATCAAGTCAATGAACATGACTACAAAATGGATAAAGTACTTGTCGATGGATGACCCACCTTACTTTAAGAAGCAATGGCAAATGGGAGAGAGAAATCTAATCGGAGAAAGAAGTGGAGGATGTTGACGTCATGTTATGCACTGATCATATATGGTTGTTGGTCAGCTAGCTATCCAAGGAGGAGAAAAGTTCTCCTATGGGTTACCCACGTTTTGGTGGATAATAGGCCTCTACCCTATGTGTCCCCATCCTAGCAGGGTGCACAAACCTTTGCGACCCTACTAATCAGATCAATGACAAGGCCATGAAAAAAGGTTTGTCTACCACATTGGATGGGGCCTGTGTGAGGAAATTTACAACCTTCTCCCTTTGTTATTTCATTAACGAAATATCTTGCTTCTATCAAATCATTGTCACCATAGTAATTCTTCTTTGTAGGACACACCATCATTGCATAGTAGAGTGTGGCACCTTTCAGTCCCCTCTAAGTGTATTTCTTCATCATTTATTAAGGCTTATTGTAGCATAGCACTCTGTCTTAACAATTTGTGAATTGCTATCTTGTTGTAGTCCCTTTTATTGAAACCTGGCAGCTCAAGGAGAAATTCCCTCCTTTGGGAAACCTTCCTCATCCTTTGGAGACCCTATTAGCCCTTGGAAGAATTTAATTTACAAAGGAAAAATATTATTTTTCATGTGAAACCCACATCTTCACAAAAGTACAAGTCGGCCTAGGCAAGGAAATTCATCCTCATCAACCTCGCGTAAATAGACCACATGTCACATCGCTTGGAGGCATCATTCGCACATCACATCTTCTCTTGAATGGTTCATACAACTCTAAAATTGCAAGTCTAAGTTCACACGTGTGAAGTGAAGGAAGACATTTTTGTTTGTTGTGTCGGCTTTCTGATTTGGGCCTTTGACCAGAATTAACTCTTGGAATTTTGGGCATGGTTTGACTTGGTTTGACTTGGGATTTTGCATCTGTCTTGAAAGTCGAATTCAAAAGTGAGGACAAATTTTTCTAGGCACTTTGACCATGTTTGACTGCAAACCTGAGGCTGCCCTTTGACCATAGTGTTGAGTTTGATGTTGACCAATTTTAGAGGCATATTTTGGCACTGTTTTGACCAAGTTTGACTGAGCAAAAGAGTCTGAGTTTTATGTTGCCTTGACTGGACCTTTTGGAGGTTGATTTGACCACTGACCAAGACTAGTTAGGGCATCTTTGACTACTTTTGACTTTGACCAGAATTTGCATATTTGACTTATGACCAGATTTGACTTTTTGGGCTCATCATTGATTGGATTCTTGGATGGTTGATTGAACTAGTCAATGCTTTGACCTTTGACTCAATTTTGATGTACTTGGACATTGTATCTCTCTATTTGAACATTTGATGACAATCTAATAGAAGAAGATTTTGGGAAGGGTTTTCCCCTTTGTGGGGTTTTTTTGTAGCCCTTGACCAAACTGTTGTGTATCTGTTGTTCTTGGTTGTCTTCTATTGTGCGTTTGGTTTACTGTTCTATCTACAATTGCTTATTGTTGTTAGAAGATTGAATTTATTGGATAAAGTGTTGCTAATTGAAGAAGAATTGAAATAAGTGATTCTATTAGCAGAGAGCACTGAAAATTTAACATGGTATTAGAGTTGAGATGAAGACAAGCCCAAGGAGACTAGAGCAATCCCCTTTGAAGGAATTTGATTTGAAGGAGCTTATTTAATGTGGTCAATATGTCTACCTCATACTTCAAGATTGAAGAAAAGTTGAATGATTCATCTAACTATGCAGTTTGGAGAACTAGGTTGGATGTGACCTTGGATGAAAATGATGTCTTGGATTATGTTGGAGGAAAGGTCTTGAGCCCCCTGAGAATGCTTATGCTGCTATCAAAGCTAAGTATAAGAAAGGTGAGATCATAGCTAAGAAGATTATTATCAATTCATTGAGAGATCATTTGATTGTTTATATTTCAAAGTTGAAGAAGTCCAAGGAAATGTATGATAAGTTAAATGGGATGTACAAAGTCAACAACTTGAGTCACATTCTTTCTTTGAAGAATCAACTCAAGGACATCAAGATAAATAAGGAAGAGACTGTGTAGTCATACTTCATGAGGATATCTCAACTCAAGGATCAATTGTTGTCTGTCAGAGAAGTTACTTTTGATAGAGAGCTAGTGCTAATTGCACTTGGAGGTCTTCAACCTATTTGGGAGACATTTATTACAACTATTAGTAACAACGACAGGCTCCCAATATTTGATGAGCTCATTGGCAAGTGCACTCAAGAAGAAACTAGGATGATCTCTAGAGGGAGAATTCAAAAACATGAAGAAGGGGAGCCCACTGCATTTGCTACTCAAGACAACAAGAGGAAAGGAAGAGGAGGGCCATCTAATTCAAGAAGATCTGCACCAGTACCCAAGGAATCTAATAGAAAACTAAAAGGGAGTGTCTCAAATTGAATGCTACAATTGTCACAAGCTTAGTTACCTTACCCGAGATTGTTCGGAGAAGAGAAATGCCCCCCAGGTCTAACTATAACAACAATCACGGTTACAACAACTATAGGTCAAATGATAGAAGAAGAAGAAGTGCTCCCGTTGACCGTGATGAAGGCCATCGTCCTCAAAAGGGATCAAGGAACTCAACGTAAAGAAATAATGCAGTTGCTACTCAATCTGAACATTTTCTTATTTCTGCTCTTTCTAGTTCCTCCCCTTCGGATTCGCTTGATAGTTGGTTAGTAGATAGTGGGCCTCTCGACACTTAACCGGGTATTATGAAGTCCTCTCAAACATGGTTGAGAGGGAGACAAATTTGAATATTATTCTTGGGGACAACTCTACTTATCGGTGAAGGAATATGGATCTATTTCTTTTAATTTGAACTATGGTCAAATCATATATCTTCATGATGTCATATATGTGTCAAGATTGAAGAAGAACATTGTCTCAATTTTTGTCACGAAATACAAGGGTTTCAAGATTGCATTCATCAATGGAAATGTTTTTGCTTGGTCAAGGAGATCTAGTATGAAAGATTCCTTCACTCTTGGGTCTAGAAATGAAGGCCTATATAAATTTTGTGGGAGCCCTAGTACATGATACCTCTCATCAATGTGCGTTGTGGCATCGGAGATTCGCTCATCTACACTATGATGATTTGCCTAAAGTGAGGAAGATGGTCTCTGGGATGCCTGAGGTTCAAACAAATCATGATGGGGTTTGTCCCAAATGTGAAAATGCAAAGTCGAGGGGATCATTCCCTTCTAGTAGAAACAAGACAAATGGGATACTACATCTCATACATTATGATCTATGTGGACCCGTGTCGGTGTGATCTCTTGGTGGCTATCTATACTACATAATCTTTGTGGATGACTTCTCCTGTAAGACATGGATATTTTTCTTGAAGCACAAGGACGAAGCATTTGATATATTCAAGGAATTCAAGGCACTGATACAGAAACAAATAAGAAAGAGAATCAAAGTCTTTACATCTGATAATGGAGTTGAATTCATTTCAAATGAGTTCATTGATTTTGGTAGGAAAAATGGAATCAAGGAGGATACAATCATACCTTACAACCTCAAGCAAAATGGAGTGGCTGAAAGGAACAGGACCATCATGGCAGTTGTCCGAGCTATGTTACATGATCAAAAGTTGCTAAAGTTTCTATCGGGTAAAGTTGCTAACACAGTGGTCTATGTTCAAAACAGGACTCCTCATAAAGCTTTGGGTGGCAAGACTCCTGGAGAAGTTTTTACGGGTGTGAAGCCCGATGTTGCACATTTGAGGATCTTTGGCAACCTTGTTTACTTTCATGTACCGAAGAACAAAAGGAACAAATTGGAAGCTTCTGGAAAGAAAGGTGTGTTTGTTGGTTACTGTGAAAATTCTAAAGCTTATAGAATATATGTACCTAGTCAAAGGAATATAGAGTTTAGCAAGGATGTAACAATTGACAAAGATGTTGCCCTTGGGAAAGCAAGGGACTCTCCTCCTGCTGCCAATGTGTAATGTCCCCAATTGTGTGAGCATGGGAGTCACTTAGGAATTTTGCCCAATTTTAGTTATATTAATTTAAAATGGGCAAATATTATTGGCAAAAGGTGGCTAGTATTATTTTATTGGAGAATAGCGTCAAATTATTATTTTATTAAAATGGAGGCAAAAGTAACTTAGTGGAAAATGGCCCCCACCAATAAAATAATATAAAAAAAAAAGAATCTAAAAGCATGAGGAGAAATTATAAAAGGAGATGGACTCATTTTGTGGATTATCTTTTTGCTATTACACTACATATTTCATCTTCTCTTGGAGTTGTTTAGCACAAGGGCCAAAGTGTTGTTTAGCACCAGGGATTCCAAGCAGAATTCCACCATCATTTCAGAGAACTTCGAGTGTCTCCCTAGTGAGGCAATTTGGGGAGCTCAATTCAGAGCTTCCATTAGACATCAACAGGAGTTTGCTCAGTAGTGCGTTTTTCTTGAGCGGGTACTTTTGTGGAGCACATTGTAGGAGACGGTGTGGGTTAGAGGCTCCGAGCTTTTGCAAGGAATTCTCTTATTATTAGACCGGAGTTTAGACAACTATTTGTCGGGCTGGATTGGAGGCTATCCCCCGGATTGATTTTTCTATCTTTTGGCAAGGGCGCAGAAGCTATTGACCATGTGTTGCACATGGGTTTAGAGAAGTGGAGTTGGGAGAGATAGGAGGTATTCCTTAGTGGCGAATTTAACTAGAGTTGGAAGAAATTTTCAGTAGTTGATTTGGGCATAATTCAGTAGTATCAATTCTATGGGGCGTTTTCCAGCGAGATTGGGCAATTCGCACTTCTGGAGGGTCACCAAAGGTTAGTGGATTCATCCCAAACCTTTTATGGGCTTTTGTGGGTTTATTGAGAGGAGTCTGGGGTTAATTTTACATAAATTTTTGAGCAGTTTAGAGGGGAAAAAACCCTAGTTCTATTCCAACAGCAGCAGCATTAATTCTCTGGCCAATGCACATATTTTGTTGGAGGCATTTCTAGCACTAGGGTCCATGATATTTTTCTGGGTTATTCTGTGTTTCTAGTGAGGAGGGTACCCACAAAGTTTCAACTCATTCCAAGCACTCTTCAAGGCAGATATACCAGTTCCATTCAGCAATCAGCAGCAACATTTTCTGAGCAGGGTGCAGTTTTGGTGGAGAACCTCTCTGACATTTGAGCATTGCACTCTCACTTGGGTTTTGCATAGCTTGCAGTAGCAAACCCAAGTTTTACCTTTCTTATCATCTGATGTACTCAGTTCTTCGCATTAATAAAATGGATCAGTTATTCGCCCTATTTCTTGTGTTTTATAGACTGGTGCATGTGTGGTAAATTTTATTTGTTGTAGCTTAGCTCATGTATCTATTATTTGTTGTAAATTTCAATTTGGGATATTAGAGTGGTATCAGAGCATGACCTTGGACAACTGTGGGGAAGCTAGAAAGATCATGGAAGTTTTAAACATGCATGCACAGTGATTGGAGAATTTACGGACACTCCAATGACACAAAAGGGAAAGAGTACATAGGGGATCATCGAGGAGTTGGTGAGGCAAAACCAACAAGTCCTAGAGGGGATGCAACAAATGATGGGAATGTTGTTACATAACCAACAGAGAATCCAGACATACATGCGCAATCCAGCAGAAAAATACCCATGGCCAGCGTAGCTGACCTACCATGCTTCATTTTTTGGATGAACCAGAGAAGGAGAGGAAACCAAACACCTTTGCGGACTTGATGAGGTCCTTCATAGATAGGATTGATAAGTATGAGGTGTTGGACTCTAGGATCAAGAGGGCTCTCTCGTTTGAGGAGCATAGATCAAGCACTTGATCATCATATAGAGAAAGGGCAATTAGAGGGTGAGACTAGGAAGCGCTTATGCTAGTGGAGACCTAGCTTTAGATATCAAGAGCTTGAGGAGGTGGAGCATGAAGTTGATGGTGCGTAGGAGGAGCATGTATATGTACCCGGAGTGGCGCAGGAGTCACCCTTGTTGGAGATTCCTTTGATAGCTCTGGTTCACACCTTGGTGCAGACAGTTGAGCATTCACCTGTAAAGCCATCCATTGAGGAGGTATTCGTTGATGAGGCACCTCAAGTTGTGACGGAGTTTCCAGATGATCATTGTCTATATCAAGTTGATGAGGTGTTAACAGACACGGAGGTATCCATTGTTGATGAGGTACTAGGAGACATATCCACCATTGATGAGGTGCTTGGAGACACAAAGGCGTCAAGAGCTATGACCGAATTTACATATGATAGTCGCCCACAACAGTTTCATTAGTTCCAAGTCGACCTTCTAGCATTGAAAACGAAGGTCGCGACAATACAATAGGTCATTCTACAGCAGAACGAGGAGCTAGAGGGCATGAGAATGGTGTTGCCGAGTCAGCAGCCAAACTGATTCACGTTAGGGAATGGTTGGATTCCCTAATAGTACAGCGAGGGTACACAATGGAGTATCAAAGCAACCTCTTCAAACATACATAGATGGGGCTTGTAGCACTAGTAGGTTGCCTCTACATGTTGAAGAGGGAGAGACAAAGTCAACTCGCCACGTTTTATGTGTTGACCAGGATGGTGAGATGAGGTGACATGAGTTGAACAGGGTGCAACATTCACAGGATGGAGGGCTTGCTCTGTGTATAGGAGTTCATGCATTTGATTCCTCTCTTGGGGTTGGATGGCAAGAGATTCTGAGTTAGTACCCAGTGGAGTGGGCTAGGATTATGGAGATGGTAGTAGACGAACGTGAAGCATAGCAAGAGCTTCCAGACATTCGGGATACCGAAAGCCCAGACTGGCACAGGGATCCAGGTGGGACTACCTATCATTTACCAAATATGTCGGTTGACTACGAGATTGGTGGTATAGTTGACCTAGCGGTTGAGTGCACGCATTCGCTAGGTGAGTTTCAGTCAGCACCAGTGGCTAGTCAGTTTATGGGAAGACCCCTACGATTGTCTTCGTACGGTGGTTGTACACAGGATCAGAGGATGATAAACATACTCTGGCAAGAGTTTGTCGGAGGTGGAATTAGCAAGCTACCAAACAATGTCTTGTATGGAGTTGAGGATTTTCCATGGCTGCAGGGGGCGCTGTGGGGTCACTGCCACTGGCGGTTAGGGATGTTTTCCTATCAAATCTCTCGGGGAGGATTAGGAGAGGAGGTCCACACATTAGGGGTAGTGGTAGTGAGTTAGGGGAGACGATGATGCAAGAATGATGCAAGTTAGTGCCCACTGACTCAGTTTTATACCATGGCATCCAGGGGAGTATCAAGGTATGCAATTATGCGCAACCAGATACAAAGGAGCACAGAGATGCACGGCGGTGCACAGTGGTGTAGGAGGAGCAGCTCACATTGCAGTGCATTTCCTCGTAGTGTGACGAACACATCAATACAGGAGGGATGTCAATCTATCTCAAATGATGCGACAACATTTAGTAAGGTCCAATAGTGCACAAAGATCTGCAACTAGGTGTAGTCGTATACTAGGGGGCACGAGGATACAGTAGTGTGTGGGGTTGCATTGCGGACTGGGAGAGTGCTACTAGCAGGGAGATTCCTTGACAAGGAGGTCAAGCATGCCAGTGAGATGGGCATACCCAAGTTTGGAGAGAAAGATGGTCATAGGGTTGGTTATGAGCGTCCACATGGGTTCTTGATCATACCCACCAAAACCCACACATCTTCCACTCGTTGGCACCACGTGTAGTTGATGGGAGCCTTGTTGTGTCCGATCCAGACCCATAGTGTGCATAATAAGACTTGGGGAATTTTCCTGAGATGACGCTATGAGGTTCAATGCCTCAAGGGCACAGTAGATATTCTCCAGTGGAGGACCAGAGTCAATGCATGGGTTGATAGCCACTGGCTAAGGGATGAGGTGATCTTCTGCAGGGGTGGCATATCGTTCATCATTGAGCCTACACCCGGGGAGTTGGTCACAAGAGAGACATGTGGCACTCTTTCCGCAGGGCATATCAGGATCTTGCATGAGCAGGGGATACCATGTACGATTGAGGCAATTTTCCAGTGGGTGTTCGAGCTCCAAACATTGTATTGACACATTATCGAGAGGGCGGATGGCAGACTTAGTGGTGATGGTTAGCAAGACTAGGACAGATCCACATACACTGAGTCAATTGCAAGTATCGAATACCCAACTAATGGTTGCATTCAGGGTGTAGCTATTTGGCAGATGTGGTTCACATGGCAATTTAGCATGCATCAAATTAGTTCATGATATATGGAGCCTATATATTGATTGCATGCAGGGAGTGGGACTAGAGCAAGGCACAGATGGATTCCAATAGTTGTCAAAGTTATTCCACAGCAAGTCTAACAATGTGATCAAGGGATTCAATTTGTTGATAGATCACATTGTCTCGTGATCAGTGGAGTCATGGCAGAAAGTGGTCTAGTTCACTCTTGGGTTGACACATGGGGGTTCGTGGAGACCTTCATTGTATGGCAAGGCAAGATTTCCTTGTTGCTACACAGGTTCAGGGTTAGCTTTGGATGGGTAGGCTTTGGCATCATGGAGATGCCTCGGCAAGATGTATTTGGCCTTTACTGGTATTTCACCATCAAATTCTACGAGAGGAGGATACAATATGCACATGATGGGCAATCAATTATAATCAGAGTGGCACAGCATTGACATGGTGGCATCTTTTTTAGATTAGCATGGGACTCTGGTATCAAGGGATTGATTTATCACAGGTTGATGCACGGATTCAGGGTGACTCAGTGGCACATTTGGGACCTTGATATTGTTTGTAGGGACAATTTGGGCCAGCAAAGAAAGGGAGCACTTGTTCGAGCATTGCTTGAGGGCAAGCAATTTTTGGCAAGGAGAACTGTTAATGTCCCCAATTTTGTGAGCATGGGAGTCACTAAGCAATTTTGCCCAATTTTAGTAAATATTAAATAAAAATGGGCAAGTATTATTGTAGAAAGGTGGCTAGTATTATTTTATTGGAGAATAGCGGAAAATTATTATTTTATAAAAATGGCAACAAAAGTAACTTAGTGGAAAATGGCCCCCAAGAATAAAATAATATTAAAAAAAAGAGTCTAGAAGCACGAGGAGAAATTATAAAAGGAGATGGACTCACTTTGTGGATTACCTTTTGGCTATTACACTTCATATTTCATCTTCTCTTGGAGTTGTTTAGCACAAAGGCCAAAGTGTTGTTTAGTACCACGAATTCTAAGCGGAATTCCACCCTCATTTCAGAGAACTTCGAGTGTCTCCCTAGTGAGGCAATTTGGGGAGCTCAATTCAGAGCTTCCATTGGACATCATTGCAGGATTTTTCTTAGCAGTGCGTTTTTTTTGGGCGCAGAAGTACATTTGTTCAGTACATTGTGGGAGCAAGCATGGGTTAGACGCTCCAAGATTTTGCAAGTAATTCTCTTATTGTTAGACCAGAGTTTAGATAGTTAATCCCAAGGCTGGATTGGAGGCTATTACGCAGATCGATTTTTCTATCTTTGCGCAAGAGCGTAGAAGCTACTGACCATGTGCTACACACAGGTATAGAGAAGTGGAGTCGAGAGAGATAAGGGTTGGAGATAGGAGGTATTTCTTAGTGGAGAATTTCATCGGAGTTGGGAGAAATTTTCTGCAGTGGATTTGGGCATAATTCAATAGTATCAATTCTGGGGGGTGTTTTCTAGCTAGATTGGGCAATTCGCACTTGTGGAGGGTCACCGAGGGTCGGTGGATTCAACCCAAATTCTATTCCAGCAACCCCAGTTCTATTCCAGAAGTAGTAGCAGTAATTCTCTGGCCAGTGCACATATTTTTTGGGAAGCATTTCTAGCATTGGGGTCTGTGATATTTTTCTGGGTTATTCTAGGTTCCTAGCGAGGAGGCCACCCATAGAGTTTCAGCTCATTCCAGGCACTCTTCAGGGCAAATATTTCAGTTCCATTTAGTAATCAGCCGCAGCATTTTTTGGGCAAGGCACAGTTTTGGTGGAGAACATCTTTGGCATTGAGCATTGTACTCTCACCTAGGTTTTGCGTATCTTGCAGTAATAAGCCCAGGTTCTACCTTTCTTATCATCTGATGTACTCAGCTCTCCACATTACTAAAATGGATCAGTTATTCTCCCAATTTCTTGTGTTTTATTGACTAGTGCATGTGTGGTGTTGACCACTATGTATCAACGACCCATAGCAGTACACCCCTTTTTTCACAAAAGGGATAGCACCTGATCGATATGTTTGTGTCGTCCAACTATCATCATTAGCTTGATTGTCATGTTATAATGTAAACCCATTCTGCATATATGTATTGTAAATAATCTCAGTAGATCTGTGTCATGTATGTAATTGCCTAGGTAAACCTATTTTCTCGTAACAATCTACATTCCGGGAGGTTTTTTGTCTCACAGATCCATTCTCGAATGGTTGACAGAGTTTTCTTTCAGCCTTACGCCAAAGCCGAAATGAATTTTGTCACTAGGATCTTAGGCAAGTACTAGTGTTATAGATTGAGTCTGTGTAAAAGTGATTTGGGAATGATCTTAACTATTTGGTTAGGTTATTTTATTACAAATTGCTTAGTATGTTGGATTATATTTGTGTCACAGAAATGGGTAGTCTGTGAGGGTCCTTTTAGATGGATTTCCCCCCTTTGAGATGTAAAAAATGTAAAAATCATGATGTAAAGTGTCTTGAGGGTTAGAAAAATAATTTATCCCCTCATAGGTTAATTAATTAAATTTTCTAGACAAAATTAATTAAAATCCTCAGCCAGAAATTTAATTAATTATAGGTCTTAGGTAAATTTAAATTTTTCAAAGGCAAAATTCATGGGTCCTTTAAAAAATTAAATTTTAAGAGGTCTAGGGACTAAGGTTAATTGACTATTTTGCTAAATTTTAAGCCTCTGGTCCCTGGGATTAACTCAAAGTCAAAATTTTGAGGAAATTAATTCAAATTTTTATTTTTTGAATTAATTAAAATGCATTTAATTGAAAAATTTGAAAAATCCTCAATATTTAAAATTTCGACAGATGATATTAAAAAAAATTTGATAATCATCAATGGTCGAGATTATTTTGACAAAGATCACTTGAACTAGCCATTGGAAGATTTATCTTTAAATAGGAGATCAGTTGTTAGTTGATATCATCCGATCTCTGGATCGTGTACTAAGCTCTCAAGCTCTCTTATATACTTTTTTGAATTAATGCAAAATTCTTTGGGGTTTCAACGTGCTGTAGCATTCCTCTTTATGAATTTATGGTAACATTGTTTTAATTTCTACTTAATATTATGTGAAAGCTATCAATCAATAGCTCTCTTATAATAATCTGAATACAGGTATCTTATTCAGTTTGTTGGATCTAGAGTAACATTTTTAATTTTGATTGAGGTAGCAAGTATCTCTATTTCTTCAAAATTTTATTATTGTTCTATTTCTCTACTTGATTTGATGGTTGATCTAATATTTGCAGAAGATCTCTCAGGTTCTCATTAAGCGTTTGGGGATAGTTCTTGGTTGGACTAGCCAACTCTCAACACATATTTTCTGAAGAACCTACTTCATATAAGCCTCAGGATTTATCTAACAATAATCTTTTTTCTGCAATGTGTTTTTGGGCTAGCACCTCTCTAAAATTTCAAAATCTTTTAAATATTTTGTGAAAATTTTGATAGATCTGGCTATTAAGAGCCTTAGATTATCATATCTGGGAGCAGAGTTGGACTCATACTCCTCAAATCTGATAGATCTGTAGATTATTTGTATAGATCTGTGAATTATTTGTGTAGATCTATTATTTACTTGTGTAGATCTGAAATTTTGTAACATAATTTTGAATTTTAACACTTGGGTTTTTTTGGATTTTCTTTATTTTTGTACATATTGGGTATTGGGTTTTTCTCTTTTCATCTGTGCAGGAATAGATTTGAGAAATCAGCCAAGAAAATCTTCAGATCTGAGCTAGATTTAGACCTGGAGGGCAAAATCTGGGCTCAAAGATTGTGTGCAGAGATAGATCTAAGAAATCAGCCAAGTAAATTTTCAGATCTGAGATTTTTCAAGCAGATCTGGGGATTTTGAGACAGATCTAGGCCCTGGAGGGCAACATCTTATCCCAAATATTTTTACAAGGCCGGCCATTACAGATTTTGCAATAAATCTGAAGATCTGAAGCAAAATATTTTTTTCCAGAATAAGGGTTTGGGGCTCCTAAGCCCAGATTTGACTTCTCCTAGCCCAACGCTAGTTCTATTGGGCCTCTAATGCTAACTCTCATTGGCCCTAGATTCCCTTGCTCCATTTCTGATTTGAATATTTGATTTTCTGGAGCTAGTCATTGGTAGGTTTTTGCAGAAAATTTGGTAAAAAATTGTGTTTCAAATATTGAAATTTTTGGGCAACTTGGGCAAATGATCTTCAAAGCCTAGGGCCTAAGGGTTTAATCTCTAAACCATCTTTTTCCTCATTGTTTGCTACAGCAGTCATATACTTTTCTAATAGTGGTGAAAAACACATCTAAGTGGTTTGAAATTAATTAAAAAATTGCTAAATACATTAATAAGTCATTTATATTTGATGTGTCAAAAATTTGGCCTAGATCTACATTTTGGGTGACTGTTATCTCTGAATATTTCTATTTCTGAAGTTTGAAATATAACAATGCCAAAATTTCATGTGGGTTAGCCCAAAATCAGTTCCTAAGTTGTCTAATACATTAAGGAATTAATTTCTTGAGTTGGGCATTCATCATTAGGCTTATTTTATGTTTTAATTACTGGGTGTAATAAGTATATCAAATCTGATATAATTCTGGAAATCACATCATAACAGGATGAAAAAAATTTATAATTCATGTGGGCAAGTTTGGAAAATTTTCGATAAATTTTTTGCATAAAGATATAATTGAGAGCTTATTGTTTTCATTGTCATATTGTTGTTGTCATAAAGTTTTTCTTACTGCTGTCCTAAAAATTAATTTCTGAAAATTAAGTATTCTATCATGAAATTGTGATAAAATGCATAACCTTTGTTTCATAAACTAAGTATTTTTTTTAGCATCTGTTGACATTGATATCAAATTGCAAAGTTGTTTTTGTTCTTTTTGAACTAAATTGTATCAAGAAGATTTGAAATAAGCTGGTGTTTTAACTATAGTATCTTCAAGAGTTTATTTCCTAGGTCTTCATCTAAAAAAAGGCAAGCATTTCATCTGGGTAATTGAAGGCTTTTGCGGCATAAGTGTTTTCCCATTCTCGAGTCTAACTTCATCTCATCTCTCGATGCATTTGCATATAAGTTAACTTTGCATAGATAAAATTTACTTCCAAGCATAAGCTTGGTCGATAGACAGATAGATCTCCATCCATCTTTTCTTGAGAAGCCTGTTTTAATAGTGCTTAAAACAGTGACCTTGCAGTTATTAGAGCCACAGTTTTTGCAGCGCCGAAAGCACCGAGTATGTTAGAATTTCAGGAGAGGTATCGTTAATCACACCTTAGTGTGTTTCTCCTAATCTTCTCTCTGCCAATTACTACGAAAAGGCTCAACACAGAAAGGATTGAAGGGTTCACATTTAAATAGGCATTTAACTAAAATTAACCAAGATTCTTGTATCTCACATTAGTTTTAGGATCTGCATTTCGTATAAAATAGTCATTCATCTAAGCAGCAGTTGCTAATCAATTACTTGGTCTTAATTTCCCTAGCAAAATCGTTGACTCCATAAGGCACTAGTATTAGTCATTTAAAATCTAATCAAATCCTATAATTCTTGCTAAATCTTAATCAAGTACTTGATCGCTTCATTGTGTCTCCCGAACTGGCTAGTTCCCAACTAGTTCTTCTTCATTCCACTTTTCCATAGGGTCTACCCCCCTTAACCTACTGTAGGGAGACAGGTTAAACGAAGAGATCGAGGATTAGGGTGATAGCCCCCAATCTGAGCCATTGTCACGATGCCTAGACATTCTGTGCGACAATATGTGGCAAATTTTATTTGTTATATCCTAGTTCATGTATCTGTTATTTGTTGTAAATTTCAATTTGGGATATTACAAAATGTTGATAGGAATGATGATGCCATGGATATTCTAGAAGGCCCTTCTATGCTTGGCCCTGAGTCTGACATTGTTGATGATCCCATGGAACCCATGGGTCCCTTAGATCCCCCTCCATGTGATCCTCCTACCAGGAAGAGACCACTTTGGCTCCGTGACACTTCACGGGATGCTGAGAGACATGTTGCTGCCAGAGGAACCTTTAGGGAAAGCAAGAAGCCATGTTGATATTAGGGATATGTTGTGGCTATGAGCAACATGATATAGGTTGAACCTCACACTTTTGAAGAAGAATTGAAAAAGTTGGTGTGGGATGTTATGGTCGAAGAGTATGAATCTATAATGAAGAATGATGCATGGGAAGTGGTACCAAAACCCGAAGGAAAATCTGTTGTGACTTTTAAATGGTTGTACAAGATTAAGCATGGTGCGGATGGAAGTCTTGAGAAATATAAGGTGAGGTTTGTGGCTAGAGGTTTCTCCCAAAAAGAGGGATAAGATTATGATGACATCTTTGCACTAGTTGCCCGTTATACCACTATCTGATCCATTGTGGCTCTAGCTACTAGCCAGGGATGGACTCTTCACCAGATGGATGTGAAGACCATATTTCTACATGGTATACTCAAGGAAGAATTATATGTTGAGCAACCACAGGGATTTGAGGAGTAGGACAGGGAGACTAATTAGTGCCAACTAAAGAAAGCACTGAATGGGTTGAAGCAAGCCCTCAGGGCTTCGTATGCCCACATTGATAGCTACCTGATGAAGCTTGGATTCAGAAGGAGCAATGCCGACTCGAACCACTACTTCAAAGTTGTCCAAGGTATGCCCCTTATTTTGGTTTTATATGTTGATGACTTATTCTTGATAGGCAAAGAAGCTTTGATTCTCAAGTGTAAGAGGGAGCTCCCCTCTGAATTTGAGATGAAAGACTTTGGATTGATGCATTACTTCCTGGGCTTAGAGGTGTGGTAGAGGCTTGGTGAGATTTTCCTTTCACAGGGGAAATATGTTGTGAAATTGCTAGAAAGATTTGGTATGGCGAAATGCAAGTCCATGGCCACACAGATGGAGATAAACTTCAACAAATTATGTGGAGAATCTGTTGAACCTGACTTGGAAAATCTCTCTGAGTACTGATAGTTGAGTTGATTGGGGCATTGATGTTCCTAGTGAACACTCGACTGGACATATGTTTTGCAGTTAATACCTTGAGTCAATTTATGACCGAACCTCTGCATCCATGTTGGGTCGTTGCTAACCATGTGTTGAGATACCTTCATGGGGCTATTAATCTTGGACTGAGATATATTGTTGGAGATGTGAGACTTCATGGTTACAATGATGTTGACTAGGCAGGAAATTTTATTAATAGGGAGACAACATCAGGGTGTTGTTTTAGCCTTGTATCTGCCATGATATCTTGGATGAGCAAGAAGCAGAAATCCATTGCTTTAGCACACCGGAGGTTAAGTATATTGTTGCTAGCATGACTAGTTGTGAGGCAGTGTCTTTGAGGAAGCTCTTTGGAGAGTTGTTTGAGCAGACTCTAGATACGATAGTGATATATTGCGATAGCAAGAGTGAGATCTGATGGCAGAGAATCTCGAATTCCATGACAAGTCCAAGCATATTGAGATTAGATATCACTACATTAGAGATATGGTGCACAGAGGAGTCATAAGACTCCATCACATTTCAATTGATGAGCAGATAGCTAATATTCTTTCCAAGGCTTTGCCAAAGGGAAGTTCTTGGTCTTCAAAGAGTAGCTTGGACTGGTGGATGTGACCCTCTTGAGAAAGGGTCACGGCTAATTGAGGAGACTAAGCTACGCTCTTCCCCCCCTGTTTAAGCTCACAGGGAGAGGAATTGAACCGGAGAGCTCCTGGGGTCAAGGCACCTTTGGACAATAGGTTTGTGTGATCCTTACCCCCTGCGGTAAGTTGTATATCTCCAATTGTCACTATAGGGTGTGTGTGATCCTTGCATTTATGACAAGTTGTATCTCTCCTTACTAGTTCTTGGACATAACAAAGTATACCCCAGTATGCATCCTACCCTCAAGCTAGGCTTGCACAGATTGCCAGCCACCTAGCCAATGGGTGAGGAGACTTGGGTGTGTGTGATCCTACCTTTTATGGTAAGTGGTATCTCTCCCAAGTGATGGGATGCAGGTGTTCTACCACTTGATTCTTGAGGGTCAAGGTGGGAAGATCAGTGGACAATAGATGTGTGTGATCCTTACCCATTGCAGTAAGTCATATCTCTCCTATTGTCCTTGGATATATGGTGGCAGATTTATCTCCCTTGTGATGATTCTTCTTCTTTAGACTAGAGTGTTCAACAAATGAACAGAGATCAGCAAAGATCAACAGAGACGAGATATGACATGATACAACAATGTCGATGACGAAACATTTGAGATGAGATTTTTGATGCAATCAAAAGTTTTTCCCTAGCTGAGAGGTAGTGTTGATATTTGGCAGCTCAAGGAGAAATTCCCTCCTTTGGGAAGCCTTCCTCATCCTTTTGAGACCCTACTAGCCCTTTGAAGAATTTAATTTGCACTAGGAAAAATATTGTTTTTAATGTGAAACCCATATCGTCACAAAATCACGGGTCGGCCTAGACAAGGAAATTCATCCTCATCAACCTCATATAAATAGACCACATGTCACATCACTTGGAGGCATCACTTACACATCACATCTACTCTTGATTGGTTCATACAGCTCTGAAATTGCAGGTGCGAGTTCACATGTGCAAAGGGAAGGAAGACATTTCTGTTTGATGCATTGACTTTCTCTTTTGGGCCTTTGACCAGCGTTAACTTTTTGGATTTAGGCATGGTTTGACTTGGGATTTTGGATGTCCTGAAGGCCAAATTCAGAAGCAAGGAGGACGAATTTTTCTGGGCACTTTGACAATGTTTGACCACAGACCTTAGGCTGCCCTTTGACCACAAGTTGACTTTGACATTGACCAACTTCAGAGGTATATTTTGGGACTGTTTTGACCAAGTTTGACTAAGCAAAAGAGGCCAGGTTTTCTGCTGCCTTGACCAAACATTTTGGAGGCTGACTTGGCCATTGACCAAGACTGGTTAGGGCATCTTTAACTGCTGTTAACTTGGACCAGAATTTGCAGATTTGACTCTTGACCAGATTTGACTTTTTGGGCTCACCATTGATTGGATACTTGGATGGTTGATTGAACTAGTCAACGCCTTGACCTTTGACTCAATTTTGATGCACTTGGACATTGTATCTCTCTGTCGAACATTTGATGACAATCTAATATAAGAAGAACCTGGAAAGGGTTTTCCCCCTTGTGGGGTTTTTCCCTAGTCTTGGACCAAACTGCTGTGTCTCTATTGTTCTTGGCTGTCTTCTATTGTGCATTTGGTTTATTGTTCTATCTACAAATGCTTATTGTTGTTAGAAGACCGAATTTATTAGATAAAGTGATTGCCAATTGAAGAAGAATAGTAATAAGTGATTGTATTAGCAGAGAACATTGAAAAATTAACACCTTTGACTCCATTTTTCCCAACATTGAATAGGCACTAGTCCCTTGTCCTCCATCACCCCAATATTTTTACTATGCTACAAAAAAATAATGTTTTGGTAAGATATCTATTCACATCATCCTGAGCCTCATTGTCATAGCCTAAGCAATCCTACTTATGGATATCCCTGTTGTGTTGGAGAAAATCCAACCTAAAGCAAGAGAGGGAGTGACAAAGGTGAAAGTACGAAGCCCCTCTAAGTTGTCCATAAGCTTGTACCAATCTTTTGGACTTTAATCTAAGTGTGCTAGTTCGTGAGGTAACACAGCCAGCAGAAGCAGAAGAGCTTAAGGTCAAATGCAACTTCATTTTTTGTTATCCACCCAAACTGCATATTTAAGTGAAGGTTTATAAATTCTGTAACTTAGAAACATCAAAAATATCTATATCCCTATTGCTACGCTAAACATCTATTTCATGCTTTCCTATCTCTAATGAAGGATACATAGAGTGCAGACTAATATGTAACATTCTCCTAAATCATAACAAGAAGAAGCTTAGGACTTAAAGTCCCATAAGACTAACAAAACTAGGTATGCCTGCATAGAGTCTATAATGACAAGTTTGTTATTTTACAAGTTTAATACCTGTAATCCTGACTGAAGTAGTTGCCCACGATTAGCAGTTTCTAGGGCTTGCTGCACACGTTGCGACAATGCATTGATTCTAGAAATCAATAAATTTGTGTCCAATGGTGGCATTTCATCATCAAAATCCAAACGAGCTTCAATCTCTGCCAGCATCTCAATACACTGCATTCTTAAAGACCGCACTAAAGAAGACAATCCTCCCTGTCACAACATATACAACCCATTAAATATTCAATAAGAGCGGCCTGCTGCTAATAACAAAAGCTTCATATGCTTTAACAAAAATTATCAACGATGTCACAATTAAAAGAAAAACAATTTCGCAGGAAGAATATCTGCACTTTAAGAGAATTTTAAAAAATGTCAAAGATACCTATGACATGTAAACACGTGTGAATAGAATTGTATATTACAATGACTAGGAATACCTGTATGCCTTCTAGAGCAGTCTCTGCAGCAGCTACAGACTTGGCAGAAATTAACTGCGCCACATTTTCTGCTTGAGCAAGATCTAGGCGCCCATTTAGAAATGCACGCAGTGTGAATTCCCCTGAAACAGAACAAAAGCATCAACAACGACTTCTCTTGTTGTGTGATCTAAAAGAGAGATGAGTGTCAAGCCACTAGACATTGAGATCTCATTTCCTAAACAGGTATAGCCAAACCATGAACATAGGTTCCTATACCACTCCCCCACTTTCCAAAAATAAAAGAAAAAATACTTAGTAGAGTAATAAATTATAACAAGATTTAGAATAGTAAAAAACACCAAGTACAATCTTCACAAAGAAGAAGAGCTTAATTGGTTCCAATCAAGGAATGGAAGGCTAAACATGACCCATAAAGAGGTCACCGCTGGAGATTTATTCCTACCATTGGGGAACAAAGGACAAACTCACGCATCTTGAAGTGGCCAAGTTACCATCGAGATTTATGATTTATCGAATCCAGGTTACCAGGATACAGATACAGGTATGGATATGGAAACAGATACAGACATGGATATGCCAGATTCTTCGCAAACAATGTATATAATACATCTGGATATAGAAAATGTAAAAACATATATGCAAACAATATAACATACTGTCATGAGCTCAGCATAAAAGAATCAGGCGATAATGTAAAAAAAGACATCCTCTTTCTTTCGTAAACACATCTTATAATCTATTATTGAATTAATTCTGCATTTGAAACTGTCCAACTCAGCCAACTTCTAATTCAAGATTTTATGCTCTCAAGTCCTACATTTCATCACTGAACAATAAAAAGTACATTTAGAAATGATACATTCCAGAGTCGAGGCATGGCCACAAAGGTTACTCCACAATCCATTTTTCTTGTGCACCATAAAACTTGGTCTTCTCTTTTATTATGCTTCATAATTCTATTAAACAGAGAGCATATTACAAAAAAGGGACAGCGGATAGGCTGACACCATAAACATGGAACAAGGACCAGTGAGGAAACCATATTCCTAAGAACCACCCTATCATATAGCCCTATGAAAAAAAAACAGATGAAACACACGCAAACATAAAAGAAATTTACTTCCATTTACAACTTCTCAAGCATTCAAGCAAATGGAGCTGCTTGAGCCTAGCAAAGCACAACAACCATCCCCCCAAAACTGCTCATAGTTTGTGGGAATAAATACACCCTAGTAATATACCATTCTACAGAACCCTCCCCCACATAGACCACCAATGGGAATGACAATGGATGGTATAGCAAAATATCATCCCTTTACATTTTCTTGAGCAGCATGCAAGGGATAACCATGATCTTGGATATCAAATCCAGAGAATCATCCTCAACAAACAGGCAATAGGGTGGGGCAAACACACCGCAAAGGCACAATCAAACCTCAGCACATGACAAAGAAAGTGATGAAGTCCACAAACTCTTCAAGATCTCCAGGGCCACATGGCATTCACTTGTAAAAAATCTCTAGTTGGTCAGTTTTTATTTATTTATATCAGCATTATTTTCTTTATTCTACATGTTTAAGGAGGAGAACCATTGCAATGGCAGGTCTATATAGTACAATTCATAATAATTCACACCATAGATCAGATTCTCTTCTTCTTGGTGATGGACTCTAGTGGCTGGGGCTCAAATGTTGATTCAAAAATGGATGTGGCAATTCAAGAAAAAATCCACAAACAAAAGAAGATTTCATAAACCAAAATCAGCATCTCCCAACCTCACAACACAAAATAATCAAAATCAGCATTTCCCAACCTCACGACACAAAATAACCAAAATCAGCATCCCCTAACCTCACAACACAAAACTGACCAATGTCTCACAAGCTCGTAAAGAAAAACACTTTAACTAGAACACCCTATCTATATCACAGCACTACTCTTCACTCTATCTCTCATACATAGAAGTAATGCACCCTTGCTTCCTTTTATAGAATAACCAAAAAGTGAAAGAAAAAAAAAAGACTAGGCCCACCTAAGAAAATGGGTCAACAAGTGGAGCACTCCACCTTGACAAGATCCACTTTAAGCCTAGCCAACTCATGTGCCTTACATGGGCTAAAGGCTGGTGGTTACCTGACAACTTGTGCAAAACACATCACTCCAATTAACTAACTCAAGTAGAAGGACCCACACAAACCAAGCATCCACTCCACACTTTTACAGAACACCAAATATTTTTATGAAGAAACTTTAGTAGTGCACCCTACTAGTCTTAAGTAACTCCAAATCACAAAAAAAGATGAAAAGGGGCTATGTACAACTTGTGCAAAACACATCACTCCAATTAACTAACTCAAGTAGAAGGACCCACACAAACCAAGCATCCACTCCACATTTTTACACAACACCAAATATTTTTATGAAGAAACTTTAGTAGTGCACCCTACTAGTCTTAAGTAACTCCAAATCACAAAAAAAGATGAAAAGGGGCTATGTACAACTTGCCTTCATGATATATTAGATCTGGAAAATCAAATCACATAACACACTTTGCACTAGAGTCATATATATTTCTATTACTAAGAAAAAAAGAATAAATAAACCAAAATCAACTTCTCCCACACAAATAGTGCAAAACCAACCAATGTCTCACAACCTCATAGAGCAAAACACTTTAATTAGAACACCCTGGGTATCAAATCACACTATCTTTGCCCCCACTCATACCTAGAAGTAATGTGCCTCTCCTTCCCTTTTACAAAATAAGAGACAGGAGTTACAAGAAAAAACCCTACACTAGGTCCACCTAAGAGAATGGATCCACAAGCAAAGTGCTCCACCTTCACAAGGTCCAACTTAACTCTAACAAAGCGATGCATCTCGCATGAATTAAGGGAACATGGTTTCATGAAAACTTGTGCCAAGAACACTTCTCCAAGTAACTAACTTAGTAGTAGGCCTCATGTATGCCAAGGTAAGAGCATGCCCACATGTGCCAAGCACCTAGTCCACATATGTTTATACAATATTAGTTTTTGTAGCATCAGATGTGTTCTAGCCACGAAATTTGGTGGAGAGGCTAGAATACATGTATTCTCCAAAACCCAGAAATTGTTTATGGAAATTCCCCCTAGAGACAACTTAATTAAAATAATTACTCATTTTTTAATGTTTCCTAAGTCTAAACTTAGGAAATCTGATTAATTAAAGGGTATTAATTAAGTCATGGTGAGAATCTTCTAGAAGAAGACATGGATCGAGTTCTAGTTAATCTTAGTCATCGATTATGTTTCAATCTTAATGTTGATGTCTCAACAAGAGATTATAAGAAGAAATTCGATGGGGCTTGGAGAACACACTTGAGACACTAGCAATTCGAATTCACTGGTAGATCGAACTTCAGAGTAGCAGCGTTGAGTTGCCAAGAGAGAGCTAGTGAGCTCAAAGCAGCGAGAGAGGGGCAAGGATAGTAAGGTTGGAGGAAGATGTTCCTATTCCAGTGAGTGCATTGCAGAGAGGCAGTGAGTGTCATAGAGAGGCAGCACAAAGCCACGCAAAGGCAGCGCATTGCTTCAAAGGGGATTTCGTATTCTGTTGGGGAGAAGCAGTGATTCAGTGCCAGAAGCAGGAGAGAGTCTCGAGGCTAGAAGGGTCCATCTCCTAGATAGCAGTTGATCAAATAGCGAGAGAGCAGCAATTCCGAGTTGTGGGACGCAGTATCGCATAGTCTGACACAGGGACTGCACAGAGGCAGCAAAGAGCAGCTCATCTTGAGCCAAGGTCAGTGTTAGATCGCCAGTGGGAGTGAGATTTTTCTCACTAGACTTATTGTCAATCATTTCTCTATATAGACTACTACATTTTAGCATCCATAGTTTTGTACTCATATTTACTACTGCATAAGAATAAAACCCTCAGCTGCTACACCATTTTTCCTAAGTTGGGTTTTTCTGAGGACATTGGTCCAAAAATAACTGTGTATTTTGTTGATTTGGGATCGCATCGGATGTGCTCTAGCCACGAAAATTGGTGGAGAGGCTAAGCCACATGAGATCTGCAATACCTAGAAAGGGTTTGGGCAGATTCTAAACAGTTTAGGAGATATTAAAATAATTAATATTTTTAATGGAGTCCATAAGTCTAAACATAGGGAAAATAAAATATTAATGTGAATTAATATAAAATTGTGTTAGAATGGTCCAAAAGTCATGGATCAAGCCAGATCTAATCTTAGCCATTGATTAGGGACTTAATCTCAGCCATTGATTTGTCAACAAGAAAAGTATAAGAGGAGGCTTGAGGGTCACTTGGAGAACACACCAAGAGATCAAGATTTCGACCTTTTTGGGGTTGGGTTTGCTGAGAAAGTTGAGAGAGTGATCTAGAGTTGCAGCTGAGGAGCAGTGAATACAGAAGCAGAGAGGCAAAGATAGTGCCGAGAGGATCAACACAGTAGCCGGGAAAGTTAACGAAGAGGGAAAAAGCCAGAACTGCCGGGAACAACCAAAACTGCCAGAACAACCTGACGCAGAGGGCAGAAGCCGGAATTGCCAGGAACAATCGAAACTGTCAGGAACTGCCGGAACTGCCGAGAACTACCGGAACAGCCAGGAAAGCTGACACAGAGGGCAGAAGCCAGAACTATAGGGAACTGCTGAGAAATCTGACGCAAAGGGCAAAAGAGGCTGACACTGGGGTTTTTCGTGGGGTAGATTGGAGCTGAGGAGCTGTCGGAGTGTTTATCCAGGGTTTCAGCCAAAGCATTTGTCTCCGAAGGAGAGGTACTACTACCGAGATTTTTCTCTGTTGGGTGAGCCAGATTTGGCACCCAGATTGTATTCTGAAACTGCTTAATAAATCAAACCCTCAAATAGCTGCACCGGTTTTCCCGCATTGGGTTTTTCCAGGGACATTAGTCCAAAAATAACAGTGTCATTTGTGTGCTTGATTCTGTTTCCTTCAGTTGATGATCTATAATGTGTTGAGCATGTACTTTGTTTATTTTCAGTATTTTCATGGTAAATAACTTGTTAATTAATCAGAACAAGTAGGAAGGAATAAATCAGAAAGTACATGGAGGGTTTCTAACAGATAGACTTAGAAATTTCAACATGGTATTAGAGGGTGGTTGCAGATCACAGGAGAACTGAGGACATCAACCGAGGAGAGCAGCAGCAGTAGAAAATAGTTGTCCCGAGTGACAGAAGTTGTTCCTAGCAGCAAAACAACAAGGAAGGGGTGATGCAGTGCCTGCATCATCAAGTTCAGGCTAAGAAGAGGTTGCACAGAGGCTGAGGGAGGCAAAGACAGGCTCACGCAGAGGCCAGGAGGGCTGACGCAATTGGCTTAGAGAGCTAGTTTGCCAGTGCTGGGACTGCGCAGAGCCTAGGAGCTCTCACCTTCAAGTTGTTGGGGTTTAGGAGGTTGTGGATAAGTTGTAGAGTGGAGCTGGCGGGGTACTGTTGTCAAGACTCAAAACAGTACCTAACAAGGCAAGGCCAAGGAGGAGGGAGTTGCTACCGAGGGTTTCTAGCCAAGAAATCTGGATCAGTGGTGCAGTTGGACAGACGATCAGAGTATGGGGCATCTTGACATCGCCAGAAGGAATTCCAGGAGGGAAATTGAGGCTCAGAGGGAGTCACATCGAGAACTTCCAGGAGGGAAGTAGAAGGGCGGCAGAATGGCACTACACAGAGTAAGAGACCAAGACAGACTGGACGAAACCTCAAACTTCGTAGTTTGGAAGGCCAAAATCTTATTCGTACTTGACAAAAATCGTGTCAAGCACTTTACCTTGAAGACGATAGCAGTCCCAGTTGACCAAATTGACAATGACAGGTACGAGGAAGCAATGGCGAGGGCCAAGAGTATCATTCTTGACGGGGTCAAGGATCATATAGTACAACATATTGCCGAGAAGAATACGACATGGGAGATGTGGGATGCCCTGACCAAGTTGTATCAGCATACTTCCGTGCAGAGGAAGATGCTCCTAGAAAACCAGTTGCGATCATACTAGATGCAGAAGGGAGAACAGATTGACACCTTCCTTAGTCAATTGAAGGAGATCCGAGATCAACTGACTTCCATAGGGGCCACACCAAATCTAGAATTGATGGTGAGAACAGCCTTGAATGCAGTCTCAGAAGACTGGGAGGTGTTTGTCCAGAACATACTGGGCAGGGTGACCCTTCCAGATTGGGAGGAAATGTGGGCGACTCTTCGCCAAGAAGAGATCAAGAGGGTGACCAAGACGGGAAGCAGCAGCAAGGGGATCAGAATCAAGGAGGAGGAGGTGGATGCTACCCTAGCATCTGAGGGTAACCAAGAAAAGCGAAAGAAGAAGGAACTCTCCAAGGTCAAATGCTTCCACTGTGGGGAGCTAGGTCATTATGCGACCCAGTGTTTGAGGAAGAAAAGCAAGGGAGAGGCTTCCGAGACCAAGGCAGCGCCAGCAAGGGCAGAGAAGGAAGTGGAGATAGATGATGATTGTGCCATGACTGCTCATGTGCCACTTCAGAAGAAGTGGGGAGACATCGAGTTGTAGTCAAGAGGACTATAAGCGATGAGGGGCAGGATCCTTGAGGTACCCAGCCTCTTGGATTAGACCTTGCTATGGGAGCCCCAAAGAGGAGTAGCAGTATTGGTGATGTGAGTAGAGACGGATGCGGATGGAGCAAAAGAGGGAGCTAGAGTGCAAGATTCCCAGGACAGCGTGAGGCTAGCAGGTTGCAATAGTGCGAGAGGCACAGGAGTGTTGCACTAGTGCAAGATAGCACAGAGAGGTGTGCAACGGTGCGAGATGCATGGAGTTGTTGCAGCAGCGCAAAGGGCAGAAAGGGAGCACTTGTCAGCGAAAGAGAGAGTTTCAGCATCAGAAGTGTTTCTAGCCTGACGGAGATGTCAAAGTTGGGAGATCAGTTACTTACTTCTCAGTAACTGAGTTGCAGTGCAGCAGTTAGCAGTGGTAGTGCTATGGGCACCACGATGCAGCATGATCAAAGGGGTTGCAGTGCAGATAGAGCAGTGGCAGTGGCAGGGCCATGGGCAGCAGCACGTATGCAGAGGCAGTCACAGTACGGATGTAGCAGTGGCAATGGCAGGGCCATGGGTAGCAGTACAGGATGCTACTGATATTCTTCAATTGGTCATTCTGATCTATTAGGTATGTTCCCATGACATCTTTGGGTGGATATTTGTACTATGTTATTTTTGTGGATGACTTCTCTCACAAGACATGGATCTATTTCTTAAAGAAGAAGAACGAAGTATTCAACTGGTTCCTCTCCTTCAAAGCCTTGGTCGAGAATCAAACAAGGAAGAAGATCAAAATTTTGAAGACAGATAATGGGACCGAATATGAGTGTAATGAATTCAAAGACTATTGTAGAGGGAGACTACCACCGCATATACTCGCTGGGGTTTTTCTGGACCATTTTGTTGAGCAGTTGTCAAGTAGCTTTGGGCCAAAAATAGTTGGAACGTCACTCTACTATTTCACAAGCTATTTTCTCAGTGATTTCTCAGTTATTTGGTGGAGGATTTTGGGTGGAGCAGCTATAGTTTTTTTGGTGGGACGCAAAGCTAGACAGTGGTAAATTCACATAATTTTGGGTAATTCCGGGAGGTTGAAATTGCCCAAAATCTCTTTGGGTTTTGTTGGTCTGAGGCTGGAGAGCATTGTCCTTATTTTATAGAATTTTCTGGGTAGTATTCGAGCCGAAATCATACATTCTTATAGTAGGGCGTATTGTTGGTTTGCTGGATAGTTTGCATCACATTGTGGGTTTGTTTTTGGCTTGGAGTTAGGCCAAACCTTTTGTATGTATTACTGGGTTATAGGAGAGGAGTCTGTGGCTGCAATTTCAAGTCAATCTGGGCATTATTGAGGCCAGAATTTCAGCTTCTTCTCTAGCAGCTGTAGCAGCAACAACATTATTTTCTAGGTAATTTGCACAATTTGGGGCTTTCCGAGTCAACTAGAATTAGCATAAGATTTTTCTAGGTTTGGCAGATTTGGGTGAGAGAAGCCTCTAGTTAATTTTTTTGAATTTTTGGAGCAAATTTGAGGCCTTAAATATCAATTTTCCTCTAGCAACAGCAACAAAAAAAAATTCTAGGCAAAAAATACAACCTGTGAGCCTATTTAGCATGGAGTTTCCTTCATTCTCACCTGGGTTTTGTATGCTTGCTTTAGCAACTCCATGTGCACTCATTCCACTACATTTTGTACTCAGATTATCATTGGATATTCAATAAAATGGCTCAGCATTGTTGTCTTATTGACTTGGTGTACTGATTTGTGCTTGCATGGTGTATTTTTAATTATTGTTGCTAGTTCATAATTTGGTATTTATTGTTAATTTTCCAATTAAGAACATTACAGTGGTATCAGAGCATGATCTTGGTCAGTTGTGGGGAAGTTGGCTAGATCATGAAGGTGTAGGCATGCATGCCTAGTGATTGGTGAAATTTATGGACATTACAATGGCACAAATGGGGAATAGTACACAAGGAATCATGGAGGAGATCCTCAAAAACAATGAGGAGATGATAGAGATGCTAGCCCCATTGTGTATCAGTAAGGGAATAAAACTGAGCTATCCTCATCCTTATAACACAGGCACTAGAGGTGCGCATGCCATGGAAATGAAGCCACTTACACCATGTGGAAAAATTCAATAGAATCAGGGCACCTGACCTCCTCAAGAGTAGTGGATAGGACGAAAGCAGTTATGATGGGACGAGGAGGAGATCTTACTTCATATCGTGGGGCCTAGGGCGTGGGTACACTAACAGGGAGCCTGAGGAGGAGATTGAGCAAGAGACTAAGGGCACGCAGGATTGTGAGGAGCACGTCGATACACCCTGTGTAACACAGGAGCCACCCTTGTTGGAGTTTCCTTCAGAAGCCTCGATTAACATATTGGTGGAGACAGTTGAGCATACACCAGTTGATGAGGTGTCAACAGACACAGAGCTACCCACCATTGATGAGGTGCCAGGAGACATAGAGGTAACCAGAGTTGTGACCGAGTTTGTAGATGTTAGTCGCCAACAACAGTTTTTTCATCTACAGGGTTGCCTTCTAGCATTGAAAAAGAAGGCCATGATAGCCTGAGAGAACATTCTAGCAGCAGAACAAGGAATTGTATGGCATGAAAGTAGTTTGTGTCGAGTCAGCAACCAAGCTGACTTGCGTTGGGGAATGGTTGGATTCCTTAATGGTACATCTAGAGGAGTACACATTGGAGCGTCGCAATAGCCTTCTTCACACATACATAGGTGGGGTTGATAGCACTGCTAGGTTACGTCTGCACATTGGAGAGAGAGAGGCAGTGTTAGCTAGACAGATCTTGTGTATTGACCGAGATTGTGAGATGAGGTGACATGAGTTGTGCGAGGCACGACATTCGAAAGTTGGAGTTGTTGTGCGTATGGGTACACATGCATTTAACCATGCCCTTGGGGTTGGATGGTGTGAGATTATGAGTTGGTACCTAGTGGAGTGGGCTAGATTTATGGAGACAGTGGTAGTCGAGAGTGAAGCTCAACAAGGGCTTCCAGAGACTAGGGTACAGGAGGCCCAGGTTGACATTGGGATCCAGGTGGGGCTTCCTACCATATATTTGAGATGCAGGATGACAGTTGTTGGGATCTAGGTGGGATTCCCCACCACATCATGGATGTGGTTGGTGAGAGCAGTGGCAATGTGATGGATTCAATGACTGAGCATCCACACACTTTCGGATCTCCATCAACATTAGTGACAGGTTGGATTGATAGGGGAGCAGGTTAACTCCACGAGTTGTTTGAGCATGTTGGTTATGCATGGAGTCACAGGCTGATTAGCATAATCTGGCAGGAGTTTGTCGGAGGAGGTGGCATTAGCAGGGCACTAGACAATTCCTTGTATAAGGCTGAGGGTTCTCCCCAGTTATATGGGGCACAGTGATCACGGAGGAGCAGCATCACCACTAGTACATAGGGGGATTCACCTCTCATGTCTCTCAGGGAGGTTTTGGAGGCAAGGCCCATGCATTAGAGGGTATGGTGATAACAGTGGAGGTGGTGATATTGGTATGGTGCGGGCCAACACATACTGTCTCAGGTTTAGATCATGGCATCCATTAGCGTGTAGGGGCATGCAACGTCGAGTAGCGGTTTGCAAATGAGCGTGGTGGTGTATGGCAGTGTGTCGCGGTGCATGTATTTACATCATGGAGTGGGAGGAGAGACTCATATCGTATTGATTATGCATGGGGAGTATCAGGTACAGTGACATAGGCAGGACACAAGACCGTACAGATAGTACAATAGTAGTAGGAGGTATCCAATGGTGTACAGGGATAGGCCACAGTGTAAAATGGCACGCCAAGGAGTACAAGGATACTTGGTGGTATGCAAGTGCATATGGTGTTGTACATTAGGGTCTTGGAGTGTTGCCTCCAAGGAGACGACTTATGGACGGGGACACCAAGCATACCTTTGGGTCTAGTTCACCCAGGATTGATGAGGACTGCATTAGCAATATTTGATGGTATCCATGGGGAATCACTCGCCTATCCCTCTTCTACATCACTTACAAGAAAAAATGATTTGGTTGTTGTCCCTTGACACTCTGGGCATGAACAGCAGGGCGCAAGGAGCTCACCTGAGACTTCTCAGAGGTGGCATTGGGTCAAGGCACGAGATGACAGGTATGTTCCACCCCTGAGTTCACACTTAAGGATGCATAAACTACCTTAAGCGAGGGGGTAGACCTAAAAATTACTTTCACTTTTGATTTACGATTTGTGTCACTTTCATTTTCCTTTTGCATTTTGAGGTTCATATCATGCTTTTTCTATTATTTTTGTACAGTGATCCATAAACTACCATTGGGTCAGGGCACAAGATGACAAGTAAAGGTTTTGGGAGTGCGTGGTTTGTTGTGAAGCATATGTTCCACCCCTGAGTTCACACTTAAGGGGATCCATAAACTACCTTACGTGAGGGGGTAGACCTCAAAATTACTTTCACTTTTGATTTACCATTTGTGTCGCTTTCATTTTCCTTTTGCATTTTGAGGTTCATATCATGCTTTTTCTATTAATTTCCTATAGTGATCCATAAACTACCATGGATATTCGACTAGTTCATCACAACAAATTTGATACAAATAGACTGAAATCTATACTAAGAGCGTTAATTCCTTAGATTCTAGATTTAATATTTATCCTTTCTTGCTTATGCATGTAATAGATAAAATGCAAAAAATAGGGAACAATAAAATACAATCAGACAGCAACCACAATGAACACAAAATATGCTCTAGGGAAACCCTTACAGGAGGAACCCAACCGGAAAGTGAAGTGTGCTCTCTTTGTCTAGGACTCAAGGCATTTCCAAATTGTTTCGACATGAAACCCCCATGCTTCAACATGTTTTTATGTTCTTGGAGCCCACCCAAGTTCCCTTGAGGGGCATGGCACCCACATGAAGTCTAGAAAACCTTAATAAATGGAAAATTAAGACAAATGTACTCTAATTTGTTTCTAAATCCTCAGATATATTTACTTATCATTCTTATTTTCTTGCATGAAAATGTATTATTCAAAAAATAAATAAAAAAATTATATATATATATATATAAAGATATATATTATATATATATAATATATAACACATTTCCCCGAAGTACACAACTGGGAGAGGGGTCAAGTTTCCAAGCATTCCCACTTCTGAAACATGTACCCATTTCAAAGGTCCATGCAACTTAGACCTCTAGGAAACATTGACACTTCAATATAGAGAATTCAAAGCCTCATATATTTCCTTCATAGATTTGTTCATAATATGAGTAATCAGGTCATCATTTATGAAATCCATGATGATCCTCTTCAGAATGTCAACCTTCTTCTCATATTAAGCCTATTGTTGGGGACCGATAGGAACTATATCCTTCTCTTCAACTATCCTCCCAAGATGCATCTCTTCCATTAGCATCTACAACTTGCATTTCCAATGGGTGGAGTTGGGAGCTCCCTCTTGTCAGTCGCTCTAAGATCAAATAAATTTTCCATTCCTGCAGCCCATTGAACAACATCTTTAAACAAAACGAATCACCTAAAATTAGAAACATATCACAGGTTCAAATCCCCTCTCAAGCATAGAACTCACCCCAATCAGTGGAGTTTCCTAAGCATCACACTCACTAACATCTCCCAGGTCTCACAGCCCCTTACAGGCATGGATCTGCTCTAATCACTAAAGCTGTCTTGGCATCATACTCGCTGAAATCTTCTGTTCTCAATCTCTATCACATATCTGAATTGTCCATGCACTTGCATGGAAATTTCCAGCAGCACAACAACGATACCAAGATAATTTTTCTCGTGATTATATTAGATATGTGCTCATATAACTAAAACCCTACAACTGTATCTGAAAACTTTTGAGCACCTATCAAAAATTCACACTTGCATAAACCATAACATTGTATAGAATGTCAAAGGAAATTAGCTCAAGTGGTATGGTTCACGTTTTGTGTTCCAAATAGCATGGGTTCAAGTCTCCGGCGACATGTTGGCCATTGTGGCATTTATGAAATATTGCTTCTACCAGGTGGAATAGTGGCATCCGTTTCTACGAAGTTACCGATTGTGCCTAGTGGAATGTACTCATTACTGTTAAAAAAAACATAGCATGGAAGATTCAAGAGAGATCACCAAAAATCAAAAGTTGAGTTCATTTCAGCAGCGAACAACGAATACATCACAAAATAAGGATCTGAAAATCAAATAAGCATGCTAAATATGCAACAGATCAGCAGTAAATATATAATAAATATATGAAAACAGAGATCTGGAATGAATCAGGACAGCATACTAAATCTGTAACTGACCAGTAGTAAGAAGATAGATCAGATCTGGAAAACTCAATCAACAAACACACTTTGCACCAGCATTCACATATTTTTCTATTACTAAGAAAAGATGATTACATAAGCTAAAATCAGCTTCTCCCAAGCTTACAATGCAAAAACAACCAACTTTTCCCAAGCTCATAAACACTTTAACTAGAGCACTCTACCTTTCACTCTAGCTCTCATGCATGGAACTTTAGAAGTAAAGGACCCCTCTTCCTCTTTATAGAATAAAAAGGAGGGGTGACAAGTAAAAACCTAGAACATAAACTAAAGCATTGTATGAAAAATTGAAGAGTGTACACACCACATTTCAAAAGTTTAGTTCATTTCAGCAGTAAATAGCAAATATATCTAAGAAATTAAGGATCTGAAAACTAGATTAGTATCCTAAACCGCAACAGCCCAGCAGTAAATAGGTAACAACTCTATGAAAATAGAGACCTGGAACAATTCAGGACGGCATACTAAATCTGTAACTGTCCAGTAGTAAGAAGATAAATCAGATTTGGTAAATCAAATCAGCAAACACACTTTGCACCAGCAATCACAGATCATTATATTACTAAGAAAAGAAGATCAAATAGAACCAAAATCAGCTCATGCCAAGCTTATAATGCAAAACCAACCAGCTTCTCACAAACTCATAAAGAATAAAATCTTTAACTAGAACACCCTAGTGATGACATCACACTACTGTTCACTCTAGCTTTCATACATGGAAGTAACATGCCCCGCATTCCCTTTTGATAGAATAAGAGAGAGGGGTGACAAGTAAAACATCTAGACTAGGCCCACCTAAGAGAATGGTTCCACAAGTGGAACACTCCACCTTTACAAGGTCCACTTTAACCCTAACCAGCTCAGGTCCTCTAAGAAATTAAGAATTGATAGGTGTTTCCAACTTTTGATCACATGGCTTTCCAATTTGCTAACAAGATAAATATCACTAAACTAAAGTGCTTCCAGAATTTGTTCAGTATCATAACAAGCAGTAGTTAAATTTGTAAATTTTCATAATGGTTTTTGAATATAAGTATCACTTACTAAAAGAATCAGTTTAAATTTTCAACACAAATGATAAAACCTAGTAGCTAGCAAGTGTACCAGGTTCTGCAAGTCTTGCCCCAGCTTCTAAACAGATTTGCAGCACTCGTTGTAAACATATATCACTGCCATGGCACTGAAGTTCCACAACATCCTCTCTTGTATACGATCTGGGAGCCAACATGGGTACAAGTAGGACCTAGAACATGCAAGAGAATTATTCAACATTGAACTGAATCAAACTGGCAAGCTGAAACAAACAAATTAATAAGAAAAAAATCAAAAGTGAATAGACGTAAAAGTTAAAAGATTAAAAGATGTAGAAAATTTGGTTATATAGCACAGCAATCTACACATAGACCTACATGCTTACAGTTAGAAAAGAACGTAGGATGCTGCAATAATAGAAAGAATCTCTTACATTAAGAACTCTTATAGGAAACTACGAAAAGTAGTAAGAAACACTCACAGGAATGTGTGCTCCATAGTTTAACATAAGAACTCTTCATATTTGTTAAGTTTCTAGAAGGGCTGAAAAGTTTCATTTTCTTGAGAATGGGGAATATTTACTTATTTAGGAAAATATAGATTCAGCATTAAGCCAATTCTGTTCCAGAAGCACTAAAAAAAAACGAGAGAGAATTCGAGTCACACGCACTTAGCTAACAACCAGATCTGGAAATAAAGAATAAACTAGCAAGACAAACTCAGGGTAATATATGCTCCGTACTTATTTTAACACAAGTCTTCATATTTGTGAAGTGACTAGGAGAAGGGCTGAACTGTTTCAATTCACAAGAATGGGAAAGACTTACTTATTTAGGAAAAGATAGATTCAGCATTAGACCACTTCTGTTTCAGAAACTCTGAAAGCAGACGAGAGAAGGCATTAATCACACATGCTTTGCTAACAACC
This sequence comes from Pinus taeda, assembly GCA_000404065.3. Lineage (NCBI taxonomy): Eukaryota > Viridiplantae > Streptophyta > Pinopsida > Pinales > Pinaceae > Pinus > Pinus taeda. The sequence goes on from APFE031020644.1 coordinate 133,123, forward strand.
AAACTTGCAGGGAAAGGTATGCTTCATTAAAAACAAAAATGAGCTTATGTTTCCATCATTTACAGAAAGTAACTCTAGCAGTCCAGGCACTGAAGCTCTCAAGGGACAAGGTGTGGCCCGACCAATCACAGTGAATTAGACTCAAAAGACAAGACACCAGGTCTGGGATGCCTAATACATGGCTTCACATGGTTTTCTACAAGGCTTTGACTTGTGACCTTGGGCTTACAATGGTGATAAATGATGTGTCTGAAAAAATTTATGTACACCCACTGATGGAGGGGTAACAACACCCACAATTATTATGGACAAATATCCAAGGCCTCAAATCCCCTTTCTTTGTCTTTTCCCAAAATTGTTTGCTTACATTTATAATAACATTTCAAAATCAAAGACACTATGCTACCCAGCTCTGATCCACCTCCCTCTAGCCAGGATTTCTGCCTTAGCCACTGCCTTCAGTCTAGAGATTTTGCCACCTCCCAGGACACCCCTCACTAGTTCTGTGGAAGATTGGTTAGTGCCAAGCAATTCTATTCATGGCATCCACCTTCACAGATCCATTCATGCCTATGGATCTAGACCCACTTCCTTAAGAGCCGCTAGTGGCCTCACTTGAGGCCACAAGATCATCCCTTGCGAGATGGTTTGCGTATAAGGCAATGATCCCAATTCTAAGACCCCAACGGAGAGCATCCATATTCACTGATTGTGACCTATCCCTGTTGCAATGGACAAATGGATATCAGAATATTAGGACACGAAGGATACATCAACACTGTAGACCGGCATTCATCATGTTATAATCACACCAACTTGCCTTCTATTACTTGCACCAATGAACCTTCTCCTCCAAACAAATCTACAGACCAGTTTTATTTGGAGGATCCCTTGCCTAAATGATGAACATCACTACACATACAATGTATTTTTACAGCTTTTAACTTTTGTACAAAGTTCTACACCCTTCTAGCTTATGGTTTACAACTGCTTCTTTCTTGATTTACTAGATCATAATGACAGTACCCTACCATTTTGGGTTTGTCGATGAAGCATGTCAGCATTCTAGGAACCTTGATTCTGTTGCATGGCCTATAATTTCAAACATTTTACAGAATTTTTGAGTTCTGAGGGGTTATGTATTGGATTCATTAGAGTTGACATTGTTATCCGCCTTCTATTTGACAGCAGAGCATGATGGATTCGTTGCTTAACAATTCCTTTAGATTCGTAGGTGTTCATTAAATTGTTGAACAATTCTTTCCATGTTAGTAACCCCCATTTACTAAGGATATTCCGAAGGGTAAAAGTTTTTCTATGATACTTTGATTACATAACAATAATTCATGTCCCATGAAGTCAAAAATGTTTTTGTAGATAATCTGGGACAACACGTTCTAGATTGGCATTTAATGCATTAAACAAGAAATAAGCAACATGTACATAATTCTTCAATTAAATGCAACACATTTAAAAAAGAATAAACAATTATTCAACATCAAAGAGCTCTTTTATCAAAGGTTTTGTTTTCTCAAAGCATATATCCTATCACAATACAAAATCTAGATCCTAAATCCATAAGCCAAATTTGGGGCATCACGTCAAAAAGACAGCACTAAACATCAGTGGAACCTAAGCAAAAATAGGTGAATCATCATGTCCTACAACAACATCATGGGTAATGCATGTATGGTATGTTGCACAAGTTGTTGTCAGTCACCCAACACCAACCCACCAATCTAGTGCTCTATAGCAAATGACTACTACCTCCTCCTCAACAATGCTTCTGTCAAGTGAGGGAATATCAATAGTGAGCTCCCCAAACAACTCGCATGTCATCTCCATATGGAAGGCATGGTCCACATCACCTCCCAGCTTGGCTACTTGAGCGTCTCGTCTAGGTCCACCCTTATCTCTTAGGTGACAACGGCCAGCAACCATATGGGACAGCCACGCAATTCCAAAGAGTGTTTTTCCTAAAGTATCATCCTAGAGGACCCTCCCATAGAAAACCGCACTCCAAGTAACTGATTCCAAGAACCATGTTCCACACCCTTTTGAATGGTCTCTACCACTGTGAGGAGCACACCACTTCCTTGAATGCTCTTGGACCCCAGAACCATGTTCCCTAGGCACTCCCTCCTACAGTCCCACCGCACTGACTCCATGCTCCCCTTGCACTCTCACAAAAATGAAGAAAAGGCCCATTCTTTTAAAAGTGTGTTTGTACCTTTCAATCTTCATACTTTGATTAACATATTATTTTCAAACTTATGCAAGTAGCCTATTTTTTGAACATTACTCTTTGATCACATGGAAAGTTGGCAAACTGCCTATTTCATTCCACAAATCATAGCTCCACTTTCTATCTAAAAAACTGGATTCGCGCCTAGGCCCCCTCGTGTCCCGAATCGAGCAAATCGGACAATATTCGGTGGGACACGTGTCATCCGGATCGTGTCCCGATCGTGTCCTAATTTTTGGACTACCGCGCAGCCATAAAAGGCAGATTTGGGCCATTCTAACATCACATTTCTCATTTTCTCTCGTTGGGGGTGTGTGAGAGCGAAGAGCAAAGGGTGTGGAAGGATTTTGGAGGCAATTCAAGCAACAGGTAAGTGCATTTTGTCTCTATTTTTTTTGCATTTTTATTACAACAGTTTGCATGTGCATTTTTTTTACAAATATTTGCATTTTTCTTTATTTTTTTACAGCATTCATGGCTCTATCAAGGGCAGCAGGGAAGGGGCAAAGGAAGGGGAAGAATGTCTCCATTCGACATGCCCCTCCTATTCCGATTTCATCAGGGTCTGCAAGTGTTCCTTCTATTGGAAGTGGGGTTGCAACAACAGCTTCAAATGTTGAGGGAAGACAACAGCCTCAAGATAACAAATATCCCTTGTGGAAATATGTTAGCAAGATGAAGGGAGGAGGCAATGTTGCTTGGAAATGCAACTATTGCAACAATCATTTCATGAGCACATATTACCATGTGAAAGCTCATTTGTTGGCTTTACAAAGTTGTGGAATTGCAGCGTGTACACCACTGTCTTTAGCTAAGAGGAAAGAAATGGAAAAAGAGGCCAATGTTGGTATGGCAAAGGTGGTTGCAACGTCTAAAAAAACAAGAATGATGATCCCCTTCCATTCTTGAGGAAAAGCAACAACAAATTTCCATTTGAGAGTTCTGGTGGGGGGCAAGCAGCAAAAAGAAACGCAAAGGCACCTGGTCTGATGGACAAGATTTTTCAGAAAGAGAAACGTGAAGAGCTTGATCTCACCATTGCATTTTTTCCTATCAGAACTTCATATCCTTTAATGTTGCACGCTCACCTTTATTTATTGAGATGTGCCAAGCTCTAACTCAAGAGGCTCCATCAGGGTATGTACCTCCTAGGTCAGAGAAGCTTAGAACCACATTGTTGACAAAGGCAAAGAAAGAGGTGGACAAAATGCTTGAGCCTATTAAATCAGCATGGCCACATCTGGGGTTAGCATTTTTTTTTATGGATGGACAAATCCAGCACAGCACCCACTCATCAACTTCATGGTGTTTTCCTTGAATGGTCCAGTTTTCTTGAAATCAGTGGATGCATTTGGACAATACAAGGATGCACAATATATGTGTGAGTTGTTTATTAAAGTTATTGAAGATGTAGGTGTTGATTCTTGTGTGCAAATCATTACAGATAATGCACCTATGTACAAGGTTGTCGGCATGATTGTGGAAGCTAAATATCCACAAGTAATTTGGACACCTTGCATTGTCCATTCTTGGAATTTAGCACTTGAATCTATTGCTTCTGATGTGCTTTGGATTGGAAGTATTATTGAGGATGCACGACATATCCACAACTTTGTACAAAATCATATAAATGCCCTCATGATCTACAAGGAGTAAACCAATCTATCATTGTTGAAGATTGCGGATACACAGTTTGCCTCTTCATTCATCATGTTGAAGAGTTTGAAGGAGGTCAAGCCCGCTCTTTGGGCCATGGTTATTTCAGAGTTTTGGTCTTTTTGAAGAAAGACAGATCAAGCAACCTCAAAAAGAGTGAAGGACACAGTGTTAGATGATGCTTGGTGGGGGAGGGTAGATCTACTTATTCAGATCATGGACCCTATCATTTCTTTGTTTTGATTTACAAATACAGACCAACCCATCCCTAGGAGAGGTTTATGAGGGATGGAATCCCATGATTGAGTCTGTAAGGAGCATTATTTTATAGAGTTAGTGCCCCGAGTATGAGATGAGACATCATCAGAGGCCTTCTTCACCACCATACAGGATATTATTGTCCGCAGATGGGATAAGAATTACACACCTTTGCATTGTTTAGCTCACTCATTGAACCTAAAATACTACAGCCATGAGTGGCTGATGGTGGACCTTCCCGCAGATTCCCTCCTTACATGGATGGTGAAATTTCACTAGGGAGGAAAGATGCATTGAGGTGGATATTTCAGGATAGAGCATCCCTTGATGAGGTGGCAGATGCCTTTGCAGAGTTTTCCACTGGCATTGGTCGATTTGCAGGATATGATGTGATTAGGCATAGGGGGGTTAAGAAGCCCTATTCTTGGTGGGCAACTCATGGGGCAACAAGCGCTCCTCTATAGTAGTTAGCCATGAGGCTCCTCTCTCAGGTGACTTCATCCTCTTGTTGCGAGAGGAATTGGAGCACATATGGGAATTTGTAGTGTTAAGAAGAGCAGGCTTGAGTAGTCCAGGACAGAGACAATGATGTATGTGCACGCCAACCTTCGTCTTACTTACAAGCAGAGGGATGAGTGGTTGAAGGGAAAGACAAAGACGTGGGATGTCTTTCCTGATGATATGGGTTTGGACAACAATGTTGAGTGGTACTGTAGAGGGGTCATCCTCCACACCATCAGATGCAGCAAAGGAGAGCAGTGGTGACCATGATGATGAGTACAGTGATGTTGATTTTGATGGTGAGGATTGATAATTCATGAGCTACCTACTGAGGCTTGTACTTGTTTTGTATTTGTTATTTCTATTTGCCATTGGCATTGTTACTACCTATGTAACACATTTTGATTTTGATGACTTAATGAGAAAACTACAATATCTTGTCTTTCTTCTATTGGATCATTGATGAATATTTATTATGTCACAATTGTATTTGTATGCATAATGTTACTTTGCAATTTTGTAAAACTTACATCTAGATGAAGATCTGTGTTTGAATCAATGAATCTGTATCATGAATGAGAATGTGTAAGAAATATCTAATTTTTAATATATATATATATATATAATATATATATATATATATATATAAAATAAGATATAATGTGTCCTATTCCGGGGGGTCAGCGTGTCTGTGTCCGACACTCGAATCCTCATGTCCTTTGTGTCTCATGTCCCCATGTCAGGCGACTTAGCTTTCTATTATATGGTTTAAGAATTTGTATGTATGCAACTCGTAGATGGTTAATGCTTAAATAACGGAGCAAGACCTCCACCTCTTCTTCAGGCAATAAATACAAGCAGCACAACCCTTGTGCCCTCCTTCAAGGCATTCCCCCCCAACGAGTCTTTTGTTTTTATCTCTTAAACTCTTAGTGGTTCTCGTATATGTCCAACTCTTTCAATAGCACTTCTTTCCTCGTGTAGTGAATTTACATCTTCGATTAGATTTGTCGTTGGTTTTCATAGGAGTGGTCCTTGGCTCCCACAGTGTATTGATACATTTTGTACTTAGCAATTCCATTGACCTATATTTGTGGTCAATTGTTGGGAATTAACAAAATTATATTATCTTATCTACAAGTAGGACAAATATGTATCTCTTCATATACTATGCAACTAGTTTAGCAATCTACACACTTTTAATATAAACGCATTATAATTACTTATATATATTATATAGAAAATGCTCCCAAGATGCTCCATTCCTGAGCTTTTTTTGGAAATGGCACTCTCACTCCCCTCCCATGCTCTAGCAAACTTGGGCCCAACATCTATCAAAAATACCAGGACTTGGCATAAATTATTGAACATTTGAAAAATAACACATAAAAAGTACAAGTATTAAAATTTAAAAAACACATTACATACCAATGGATCCCCATCACACACAAGAAGAAACAATATGTAGTGTCCCCATTTTCAGTTTTTTCTATAGTCCAGTGAGGATAGATTTCCATGGTACAAGATGACCAAGTCACACAAGCACGATTACATCATCAAGGGTCCCATAGAGGTTTTGAGGAATTTCATGGGATCTGACGACGTTTGCTTGGCATATCCCATCATCAGGATCAATTCTGCACAACTTGCTTTTCATTTCATTGCATTCCAATAATTCCCGTAAAATGGGTTTATTATTTATTGAGCATAACTTAATTAATTATGCTTAAGGTGACATTTTAGGAGGAATATTGATGGAACAACTTAGTATTATAGCTCGTTGGAACTGGAACAAGAAGATCTACAGGATGGGACATTGGGAAGTGATTTCCAATGGCCAGAGAAAGTATGGTGGGTGATTTACCATTTTCCCATATTAAAAGTGACTTTAATTAGTCACTTAATTAAATAAAAGAAAAGGGAAAAGATTCATTAAGGGGAAAAAACCAAAAGTGACTTAAGTAAAATAGGAATAAATTAAAAGTCATTTCAGATGAAGTCAAGGAGGAGCTTCTAGAATAATAATAAAATAAAAAATAAAATATTTCTAGAAGATTAGAGATCTAACTATCGGCCCTTTAAAAGGAGAAGGAAATCATTTGGGGGTATCTTGGATTTGTGCATTGTCTTTGTGGTGAGGTTTGGAGAGCCAAGTTCTCAGCTTTATTAGCCCTAGGTCAGAAACCCTTGTGTGATTCGATGAGATCAAACAAAAACTTGTCTTATCTCAAAATTCCCAGGTCGTACTTATCCGTTTAGTTTATTTTGGAGCCTGATGCAACATTGTCGTAGATCTCTTTGAGGCCATCACCTCAGCCATTTCCAGTTTCATGTATTAGCATATTTTATATCAATAAAATAAGGTTGTCATTCACTACATGTATATCTTGTCAAATTTTAGTTGCAGTATATATTTTCTTGTTTGTCGTTAATTTTATGGTTCAATTTGTGAAAATTGTTTATCAAATTGATGACATAAATCTCTGAAGCAAAATCCTAAGAAAATCGTTATAATTTATAAATGGGATATTACAATGTTATCAGGGTTGTGCGTCCTGCCAACCTGAGGGTTTTATTGTAAATCAACTTCGGAAAAGATTGTGGGATTAAATTGAGGGCTTCAAGAGAAACTAGTTTCGGTGATCCTCCATAATCACCCCAGCTAGAATGTCATCAATTTTGAAGGTTCTCTATAGCCACCCTCGTTGGCTTATTAATGTGAAATTATCTAGAGTTTATTGCTTTTGCAGGTGATCTATGAGGACCAAATTACCTTCTTGGGATAACTTATTTATATTGCAAAAGAAAAAAATTATAAGGAAACCAAATTGTTTGGCCAAATTTATTTTATTCCTTATAGGGCCCAAAGCTAAACTTTTATAAAGGGGGCAAATGTTATTTTGGTCGAATTATTTATTCAAGGGTTTATTGCTTGGCTGAATTATTTATTCAAGGGTTTATTGCTTGGCCAAATTATTTTGTTTATTCTCTTGAAGGGTCGAAAGCAAAAATTTAATTAAGGGACCAAATATTATTTTCTTGGCCAAATTATTCTTGTTATTGGAGGGGGTTGATTATTCATCCTTTGTTGAACCCAGGACTTATTTGAAAATTTTCTGAAAGTGGCCAAGTTTATCCTTGCTTTCAAAGGTCAAATTCTAGTTTTGTTTAAGCTAATATCCATTATTTCTCAAGGTCAAATTGTTAGATTATTCAGTTGAGTATATTTCCATCTTCCGCAAGGACGGACTCATCAATTTGTAGAATTAAACCTGAGGTCGATTTGTTTGATTCTTCTAGGGCCAGATAGGGGTCAAACCCATATTTATTCAGGTTGAATTGTTCAAGAAGATGACACCCAGTAGATTGTTGACATTTATGAAGATTGAATTATGGGCTATCAATTCCATCAAGCCATCACATTTCTAAAAGAATCCAATCATAGAGATTGAGCTACTTCAACATATCAATGAGCCAAAACTATCACAATCATGAGCATATTCAGAGTCTAACAGGAGAAATTAATGAGGTTTTCTAGCACTAATCTCTTGTATTTATTGAGGACCGAGTTGATCATTTAATTTTGAAGGCTGGAAGACCAAGCTTCTAACATATAGGAGTGAGTAAAACACCAATATTGAGATTGCATTCATTCTCCTTGGCAACAACGATTCTCTTTGGAAGGTCGAATTCTTCAACTATCAAAGGAGGAGTTTGGTATTGTTCTTGCTCATTGACGGAGGTCTAAGACTGATTTTTTACACCCATTGTTGCCCAAGGTATTCATCAACATTGCTTTAGCACTTAGTCATGTCATCTTGGTGGCTCAACTTATTCAATTAATAGCTAGTCTACAAGACCGAGTTACTTCAACTCTCAGAAGATAAAGTGGAATACTGGTGACTTGAAACCATATTTTTAGTGGGTCATATTTGTCCAGAACTTTGTTGGAGCGTGTACTAGGTTTGCCACTAGGTTGTAAACATCTCAATAAGCTTATATTGCCTCATTCATCACTTGATTGTCTATACAAAATCCAGGCCTATTAAGTATTTTTTGTAGATGTCCCTCCTATGTTCATCACGTGTTTGAAGAAATTATTGTGCACCAACTATTTGTAGAGAGTTGTTTGTTGCCAATCTAAGCATGTAGGGAATCTAAAAGAGAGATGTCAATCTAAGCATTGTAGAAGGGTGTCTATGTCCTATATCTTGCCATTTATTGACTGTTGGTATTATTAGCAGAAGGTTTGGTGTATAGAGTTGAGTGAAGTGTATCTTGTATGTCACTTTGAGTGAAGTTGTTTGGCTACTAGGAGTTGAGATAAGGTGTATGTGAGGGTTGCTAGTATTGTAATGTCTTAGTCTTGAGTATTTTGTTGTAGCTGGAGTGTATTGGTCATAAGCTCTATCTGGATATAGTTGTAGTGTTTTTGAAGGTGAGTGACGATGAACTAGTGAATAATGAAGTATTTAAAATGCCTCCTAAGTCAATACAACAATACCTTAATGGACTGCAATATAGACCATAAACAAAACGCAATAGGGGTCAATGCCATTCTTAAGCAAGAGCAGCTAGGGGATTTGCAGAAAGAGCAGGAAATAGAACACAAACTCTTCGCACTTAAGACAGACCTAAAATTCACGAGGGTTACATTGAAAGCCCTTTTCAAATTGAAAAAACTAGACTCACTCCTTTCCAAAGTGAACTAGTCAGAATGGAAGAATTTAAGTTGGGCTCTAAAACCAGCCATGCTTTCCCTAATACAACACAAGTTCTTGGAGCACCCTTATGAAGGGGTCAAGCTTCCAGTTACCTCCTATCTCATTAATATCATGAGGCTAACTTCACCTATACCTCCTTACAATGATGATATCATGAGAGGAGTCTTTCGACTGATAATAGAGACCTTTCAGGACTTGAATAACATTGTGGGTCCTGCCTTTGGGAAAAGGCTTAGGATTTTAGAAATCATGGCCAGGGTCAAATCATAAGACATCATGCTTGATCTAGAGTGTGATGATTTGATTCTTCAAATGTTCCAAAGCTTCTTTAGCATTAAGGAACATCATCTTGACACGGTCAAAACAAGCATGCAATCCATTTTGTCTTTAGTTATGGGAGACTGTGATGCCATTTGCAAGAAGTTGCAATCTAAGTTGTTGGCCATTTGGAGGAAGGAACAGTTGGTTTCACTTATTGCTTAGGAACTAGCCAAAAGGTTGGTTGAGCAAAACATAAAACTATTCAAATGACAGTTGGCCAGGGAGGAGTTGTCGAGGATTTGTGGTGATGACAGGGAAGCAAGAGTTCGACCATGCAACAAGAATGAGTTAAGGAGGAAGGGTCTTTGTTGCATTTGCAAGGAACATTGGGGATCTAAACACTCATGCTTAATTGACACAGAGGAGATGACAGAGGTATATTGGTAGGAGATTCCATCTAAACCTTCTAATAAGGATTCTTCTATAGTTGAGTCCATCGATTTTCACGAGGATACATTTGAGGAACATGAATAGGCGTGTGGAGATGTTGACAGCAGCTCTGATATGCATCCATGTCTAATGGATGAGTATGTTGAGCAGCACATTGTCCCCATGGGTGAAGTGATGATCCAGTAGCAAGAGAATTTACAGGAGCATGAGTCAAATGAGGATGTTATGCATGATGAGCTATCTATTGAGAGATAGTTAGAGGCTCATGTTGAGCCCATGATGGAAGAGCATGACCAGGTATCTTTGGGGCCAGCCATAGATGAGGAGCAGACAAATGTACAGGCAACCAACAAGGATGCAGTACTTTCAAACGTAAGTCACTAGGAGGAGATAGAGTGTATCGAGACAGATCTTATAGCAATGAAGAAGCAAATTCAGCCACTATGAGGCACTATCTTACAAGAGATCAGTACACTCAAGGAGCTTCGAGTGGCATATTACAGGTCAAAGGCCAAGCTATCTAACATTGGAGACCCATTAACATTCCTAACTAGGAATCCAGGTTCCAGAGTTGCATAGTAGATCTCTTCAAGCGTAGAAAGATAGAGCTTGCAGCTACCCATTATGTGAAATTTTTAAGTCCGTTGCAGCAATTGGAAATTATTCTTCTAAGAGATTAACATTAAGTGTAAATTATTCGTTATGGAAAACAACGAATAAAATCACAATTGCAATTTTCACCATAAAAACGCTATAGAAAATAAAAATAGTAGAACTGAGAAATATAAAGCACACACAAAATAATATTGACACAATTACTTTTGAAAAAATTTCCCCGGAAAAATCCAATGTGGGAAAACCGGTGTAGCAGATGAGGGTTTTATTATTATTATGCAGTAATGAAATTTGAGTACAGAAATCTGAATGCCAAACTAGCAATCCTCTCCTGAGAAAATATTGGCAAAATATCTAAGATAAGAAATCATGCCCCATAATCAGCTCTCAAACTGCATCTGTGTCAACCTCTGCGTAGGCTGAAACTCGCACTAGCTAGAATAGTTGCAATCTGTTGTTATTGACTGTCACTAAGAAGGATTCGCAGGCCCTCTGGAATAAATTTCCTGGCACTCAGCTCCTGAATCGATCTCTACTCTGGCTAGATTGAATTGCCTCCTTGAGGCTCTGTGCAAGCCCCTACATAGCCTCTTGGTGGAATAATCGGCCTCTCTCAACTTACTCTTTGGGCACTGGAAAATCCACCGAACTGTCTCTGCTCCCTCTCACTCCAGTGTTCCTTCGGAATCGAACTCTTCTTCACTATTGTTGTTGCTGGATAGCTCAATCTGCCAAGAAACTTCACTCTCCAAGTGTGTTCTCCATCTACCCATTGAGTTGCTCTTATAATTTCTCGTTGGTGAACCAACAACCATGATTAGATCCCCATCAACAACTAAGATCATCTCCAACTTGATCCATGTGAGTTTCTAGAAAAATCTAACCTTTCTCAATTAATTATTGTTAATTAATCACTTTTCCTAAGTTAGACTTAGGAAATATTTAATTATTGCGCAATTAAATTAATTGAGCCATCTCTAGGGGTTTTCTCCTGAAACATTTTTTGGGTTATGCAGATCTTGTGTTCCTTAGCCTCTCTGACCAAAGTCAAGACAAAAACACTCGTCCAATGCTACAAAAACTAACACTCCCTCTTAGGGAGGAAGCTGTTCTCTCTATCTCATAACATCCTCCCATACACATTGCTGATGTCTAACAATTGTGACAATTTGCCACTGCACACCAAGCCATTGTGCACCTTTGATTCATCTGCCACTCTGAACTAAATCACCTTGCACCTGCGTTGTTGTTGACACTAAACTGTACCACCTGTATTGTTGCCAACTTAGCTCTACGTTGCCATTGATCTCATACTATTATCGTTGTTGTTCCTACAGCTATTGCAACTGAGAACTAAACTCTTATCCCTACTACTGAAAAGGGTTCTCTACTATGCCCATTTGTTCTTTGAAATATACGAAATTAGCTCTTCCTAGAGCTTTCGTGCATATATTTGCAACCTGCTCTTCTGTGGGAACATGTTGTAGTTGGACTATTCCACGCTGCAAATAATCTCTGATGAAGTGATATAGAATATTTATGTATTTCGACCTGTCACGAAACATCGTATTTTCAGGGAACCTGATGCAACTCTGACTATCATAGTAGCTATTGGTCGCCTCCATCTTCTGATTGAACAAGTTCAATAGCAACTTCCGAAGCCATAAAGTTTCTCACATGGTTGTGTTATTTGCATATCCTTTGCTTCTGTAGAGCTCAGTGCTACTGACTTCTGCTTCCTACTACACCAAGAGACAACCCCTAATCCAACGCTGAAGCAACATCTTGAGGTGTTTTTCTTGTCCACTGAATTGCCTGCACAATCTGGATCTGTGAATCCACATAGTTTAACTCCATCACCTCGAGTATACCTCAATCCATACTCCATTTTGCTATGCAAATACCTCAGAATGTGCCTTGTTGTTGTCCAATGCACTCCCCTTGGTCCCACCATAAACTAACTAAGAGTGTTGACTGCAAAGCAGATATCTAGCCTAGTGTTGACCAAATACATGAGGGAACTGATAAGTTGTCTATACAAGGTGGAGTCAACGTCCTTGTCCTCTGATCCACCGATCTTCCTCTAGTTTGTAATCATCGACGTAGACATAGGTCTACAGTCCTGCATCCTACATCTCTTCAGAATATTTTTAGTATATCTGCCTTGACCAAGGAAGATCTCCTTGTACTTCTGCCATACTTCTAAGCCTAGAAAGTAATGCATCAACCCCAAATCCCTCAAGTCAAATTTTGCTACCATGTTCCTCTTGCAGTCCTCTATGAGCCTTAATGACCCTATCAAGAAGAGGTCATCCACATACAACACTGTGGATGAGTGGCTCATCCTCTACATCAAATAGTAAAGGTCGAGATCTGCGTCACTCTTAATAAATCCCATCTATTGCAAGTAGTTGTCAAGCCAACCATACCATGCCCTGCTTGAGCCCGTATAGAGCTTTCCTCAGTCTGTACACATGTGTGCCCCTCTCATGTGTCTCGAAGCCCCCTGGTTGTTCTATATACACCTCCTTCTCTATCACCTCATTCAATAAGGTTGTCTTGACGTCCATATAGTGAATTTGTCATCCCATCTGCGCTGTTAGGGATATAGCTGACTAGATAGAAGCAGTGTTGCGAACATCGCGATTAAATCGCGATTTTTTCAAAAAATCGAGATTTTTTAGCCCCTTCAATTTAATCGCCAATTTTTTCAGCAATTTTTTTTATTTTCAAACAATCACAATTTTTTCGAAATAATCGCGATCCTATCGGTAATAATCGTGAGTGGCAGAAACAATGAGTTTTAAAGCCGGTTTTTGTTTGTCATTTTTTTCAGACAGTGGGCTTGTTTGAGAGTTGTGAAGGAGAGGAAGTCGACTACAAGGGCAAAGGAGGAGAAAAGTGAAAAATTTTAGCATCCCAAGCAAGAAAAATTCGAGCTTGGACCAAATTTCTTCAACAAAGCTTGGTTTCCAAGGTATGGGCACCAAATTTGGCCATTTGTTTTTGGTTTTTTTCTTGTTTTTGCTTGGGTTTCTATAACCCATTGATCATCAATGGATTTTGAGTGGATTTGATTTGTTGTTTTTTTCATTTTTGTTGCATAGAGTGGAGAGGGTTCATTTTGGTCAAAAATGCAAAAACTTGATTATTAGATTTATAAGTTTAATTTCTTCTTGTGCTCTATTTTTTTGCATTATTTTTGTTTGGGTTTAAATATGCATTTTTTCCATTATTGTTGCATTGAGTTGAGGTTTTTTTTTGGTCAAAAATTCAGTGTGTTGTATGTAAATTTTATTTTAATTTGTTTAACTTGCAATTCTTCTTGTGCCCTAGGTTCAACTTCAAACTTCATCTTACAATAAAAGTTAAAACTCAAAAGTTCAACCAAATTACAAACATGCCAAGGAAATTGAAACCTCCGTGGGAATTTGGTGAAACTGATGGAGGGTTTGACGGATCAAACTTGACTTGCAAGTTGTGTGAGCATCATATGACGAGGGGGTATATAGATTGAAGTATAACCATGCACAAATCCCTGGACATGAGATAGGGCCTTGCACCAATACAACTCTGGAAAGCATTCGAAGAGCCCTCAAATCATTAGAAGAAATAGAGCAAACCAAACTGTCCAAGTCATCTCTGAAGAGTCAACTAGCAGAGAATAGAGTGTTAGGAGGTGAATATGAGAGTGGCACTAGTTCTACTTCAGCATTAGCATCTACAACCAAGCTTGTAGCTACCTCATCATATTTTGAACCTAGAACCACGTCTAGTTCATAACCATCTATCTCTTCAATACTTAAAAAAAAATGAGAAAGAAGAAGCTAACAAGTTGTTGGGGAAGTTTATTCTTTAGAGTGATATCCCTTTCAGCGTTGCAAGGAATAATCCATTTTTCCAACCTGCTGATGATGCTATTGCAATTGTTGGCCCAGGGTACAAAGTCCCCTCTTATGATGACTTTGGAGGCCGCATTCTTCAAAATTAAAAGGTTGACTGGACCAAGAGATTGGAGGAGTTTAGGGCATCATGAGCACACAGGATGCACTGTGATGTCAGATGGTTGGACCGATCAAAAGGGTAGAAGTCTTATAAACTTCTTGGTTAATTGTCCCAAGGGGACAATGTTTATGAAATCTGTTGATGCATCTGCTCATATCAAAGTTGCAAAATTATTATGTGATTTGTTGGATGTGTTTATTTTGGAGGTGGGTCCAGAACATGTTGTCCAAGTCATAACGGACAATGCTGCAAATTATGTTGTTGTTGGCAAGATATTATGGAGAGGCATCCTACTTTATTTTGGACACCTTGTGTTGCATATTGCATTGATTTGATGTTGGAGGACATAGGAAAAATTCCTTTTGTCAAAAATATTGTTGACTCATCAAAAAGCATTATAAGATTTATATATAATCATGCATCTGTGCTTCATTCGATGAGAACATTCACCAACAACAAGGATTTGGTGCACCCCGCCATTACACGGTTTGCCACCAGTTTCAAATCTCTTCAATCCCTCTTGAATTCTATGTGGGATGTGAAGAGAATGTTTCTTTTAGATCAGTGGCGTGCTTTGGCATTTAGCCGCAAACCAGAGGGAGAGGCCATATGCAGATTAGTTTCATACCAAGAAAGCTTTTGGGTGGGAGTGCAGGAGGTGTGCAATATTACTGAACCTTTGGTAAAAGTTCTTCGATTAGTTGATGGTGATAAGCCTGCAATGGGCTACTTGTATGAGGCCATGGACAGGGCCAAAGAATCCATTCAGAACTACTATGATGATAAGGGAGATGAGGGGTTTCAGAAACATCTCTCCTATGGGAAGTGATTGATGAACGATAGAACAACACATTCCATCGTCCCAATCATGTTGCAGAGATCTACCTGAACCCCACATTTGCTTACCCCTGTGAGTTCTTATTTGATGTTGAGATAATGGATGGATTCTTCACCTGTGCTCATAGGATGGTGCCATCTCTAGCAGAACGTGCAAAAATCTCCAAAGAAATGGAGATATACAGGATGGCAGGTGGCACATTTAGCTTTGACATGGTTGTGGTTGATAGGAAGACTAAAATTGAAGGTATTTTTTAGTTTGTTTCAAATTTCATTATCTCTTCCAGTTCCTAACTTCATACTTTGCTTCAACTTTCAAATTTCATTTTTTTTCTTATGTTTATTTTATTTGTAATTTTGTTGTAGATGCATGGTGGAGAAGCTATGGTGCCAGAGTACTCAATCCTCGGTCAAATCCTCAACCAAACATGTAGCTCCTCAGGATGCAAGCACAACTGGAGTGTATTTGAAAAAATACAGACCAAGAAGTGCAACAGGTTAAAACTTTAAATATTTCAAATTTCCAATTAATTTTTTGAATTCATTAAATAATATATTTTTATAATTATTATTTTATGACCCTTGTATAGGTTGGAGTCCCTGCGACTTAATGACATGGTCTACATCTACTACAATATTCGATTGTGGGTGAGGCAACTTGAGAGGACACCTAATATGGAGGCCACCCCATTGGATGGGATTGACACCACTGCTACATGGAGGGTTGAGGCCGAGAGGCCTCTCATGGAGTCTGTCACTGATTGGTTGAAGCAGGAGGTAGTCGAGGGGGTAGAGGAGGAGGAGGAGGAGGAGGTGACACCACCTACCCAGGCTACCCCTGTCACCAGTAGAGGGTGTTGTCTAGCTCTTGTAGCTCCGAGTTCTTCAGCTTCTAGAGCACAGCAGAGTCCACTGCCAACTCCACCACCATTTACATCTAGAGGGAAAGCTATTGCATTTTCTCACAAGAGGGGCAGAGGAAATCAGTAGTATTAGTTATTTGGTTCATTTCATTGTATATGACATTATGACTCATCATATGAGATACATTATTATATTTTTTGTCGATATTTTGAGGCTGAGTTGGGACTCAGGACTTATTATTCAGGACATGATTCACTGTTATGTGTGATGTAGCACTAGAAATGATATTACATATCTTATATATTAGTTCTTTTATCATATTTATCTATCAATGCATTTATTTTATGTTGTATATGCTTCAGATATTAAAAAAATTGAAAAAAATATATATTTTTGTATTTGTTGATTTTTTCCTAATTTTTCCTGACTTTTCGAATTTTTTCCGATTTTTTCCCCTTGCCGATTTAATCCCAATCACGATGTTCACAACATTGGATAAAAGTAGATCTGGAAACTGGGGCGAAGGTCTCCTCATAGTCTATCCCTTCCTTCTATGCATACCCCTTTGCCACGAACCTAGCCTTGTACTTCTCCGCACTGCCATCTGCAATGTATTTGATCTTATAGATCCACCGGGAGCCCACAACTGATCTATCCTTGGGCCTCGGCACTACCTCCCAAACATCATTTGCCATGATGGAGTTGTATTCTTCCACCATGGCATCCATCCACACCTGATACTATGTGGCCTCCCAATAGCTAGAAGGCTCTACAACTTGTGCCACCAATGCTTGGTACTTGTCTAGTTGTCAGCATTCTCTCTTGTTCGTCCTAGGAGATCCAATAAACTCCTCTGCATCTCTCAATGTATGACGAACTTTCCTGCTAGTTCGACCACAAGTGGTGGGAGGATTAACCATCTCCTCATCCTACCTCCATTGCTTTGTCTACTACGAACTCACATCATCTCCTGCACCTGAGGATGTGCTGGTATTCGTAATTGTATTGGATCCCTGTGACTAACCTTGCATCGGTCCTAACGGCTGCCCTTGCAGCTGAACCAATGGAGCATTTGTTGGCTCACTTTGATCACCTGTTGGCATCTCAAGAGATTTCTTGAAGGCTCTATCCACCATAAACTTCACATCCCATTTCACGATAATCTTCCTGTTGCTAGGAACATAGATCATATAAGCCTTAAGAGTTTTCGTTATACCCAACGAAATAACCCCTTTTTGCAGTCTAATCCAACTTGGTACGCTTCCCATTTGGTACATGGCAATAAGTTATGCTTCCAAAGATCCTGAAGTGACTTACTCCTGGCTTCTTCCCCTAGAAGACTTCTTCTGGTGTTATCTTCCCCAATAACCTGTGAGGAACCCTGTTTTGAATATACACAGTTGTGTTACATGCCTCTACCCATAAGAACCTGGGCAAATCCCGATCATATAACATCCCCTTTGCAGACCCAACTATAGACTTGTTCTTTCGCTCTACTACCCCATTCTGTTGTGGATTTTATGGAGTTGTCCAACTCCCTCTTCATGCTTTCCTTAGCACAGAAAGTTGTGAAGTCACTATCTTTTTACTCACCTCGGTTAGTTGAGAGAAACACCTTGATCGTTTTCCTCGTCGTATTCTCCACCAAAGCCTTAAACTCCTTGAAGCGATCGAAGACCACATCCTTGGTCTTCAAAAAATAGATCCAAGGTTTCCTGGAATGATCATTAATGAAGGTGACTAAGTATTTGTACCCTCCATGAGATCTAGTGAACATAGGGCCACATATGTCTGAGTGTGTAAGTTGTAACACACCATCTGATTTGTTGTCACTTCTTGGGAATGTTGCCTTAACATATTTCCCAAGCACGCACCCTTTGCACACGTCATCATGTTTCGTGCCTAATTATGGAATACCTGTTACTATCTCCCTGAGCATTCTAAGTGCTCCATGATGTAATGTCCCACTCTCCTATGCCACAACTCATTCAGGTCTTTCGCACTATCACTACCACTACTCACTAGTGCCATTGGAGAGTCGAACTACAACTTGTACAATTGTTGCTCTGTACCCCAATCTGTTTCACCTTCTTCCAAGTCTGGTGTTTGATGAACACCTTCTTCCCTACAAAGTGGACATAATATCCCTTATGATGTAACTGGGATACTGAAATCAAATTCATACCCAATCCTGGCACATGCAATACATTTATAACGTTGATGCTTGCTCCTGACTCCCTCTAAATGTCAATAGTACCTCTCCCAACTGCAGTGCATTTCATCTTGTTTCCCATTGTTATCCAGAAGTCCATCTCCTCCTCACTATAGCTAGAGAAATATTATGTAACTCTTGTCATGTGAGTTGACACTCCACTATCTATATACTAGACACCCAGTGAAGTTGAGCTAGGTAAGCAAGCAAATTCGTCCTCCAATCTGGAAGACAATTTTGTGGCCCCCTGAATATCAAAAATGTTCATGGCCATGTTACCCACCACTTCGTGAGTGATATCCCTAGGAGCAATTTTTCTCCATGATGAACCTCAGTTGATAGCCAGCAACCCCTTGCATCCTCCAACTAACTCGTTGTGCCATTTCTCTGCCACCTGAGGCAGCCATGTGGTACCTCACCCACCTGTATTGATCATATATTTGAAGGTGGGCCTCCCAAATCTAAAGGTATGTCTTGTCATTTGGTAATTGAATATTGGGCTTACTTATCATGAATACTTTTGGGTATGGATTGATGGGGGGATTTGGCAAAAAGAGTGGGCTTAGTTTGTGCTCTTGTCCCCTTGATCTCTTTTGGATTTTAGCCTTGGATCTTAGTCCCATGGGATCTCCTTTATTGACCATTTGGTTCTAGGGTGGTACTATTTGGGAAACCCCGACTTTGTGTGCGTGGTCCCACTCCTTTATCCGCATATATTACTCCATTTCCACTCACTATACCCCATTCATTGTTTCTCCCACCTGGGTCAACATTTCCATTCTAGGTCCCCTTGCCCCAACCTTGGGTCAGGCCTGGAAAGATGCCCCGAAGGTTGAAATAGTTAAAAGAAAAAGAAAAAAGCATAATTGGCCACATTTAACAAAAAATTGTACCACAAAATGCAAAAGATGGTCGGGACAAAATAATTAGCACGTGGGCAAAATCCAATACATGAGCTCTACCCCAATCCATGGTCATCACCCTGATTCCATAGGCCCTAGATGGGCCTCCCTTATCATTCAGGAACCCATGATAGCCCCAATCCCTGGAGGACAATGAACCGCCCTACCTAAAAGGGAGTGATCACTATTGTATCGTACATATCATGCTCTTGTCCTTTGAGCTCCGAGCAGTTAATTAAAGAAAATTCATAAAAGGCAAAAGGCATATAAAGAAGGGTGGACAAATCAAGGTCGAGCCACCTCATGTACCACGATTGCTCCCTCCTACACATTACATACCCAGGTGTGTGCTTCCCCTTATCTAGCTACCCCTGTGCCCCAATATGTGGCTTAGGATTGCCCCTCTCATTCCCTCTTCCATTCCACTTATTTATCACTCGCCAACCCCATTAGAGGGATGTACCTTCCACACACTATCCGCTTTAAGGGTTGAAACCACCTAATAAGGTACTTGGTTAACCCCCTCAGGAGCTTGGAGACACTAACATATGCCAAAGCCCACTATAGAAGGGCATGCCATTATGAATTGCCCACGTTGTTATCCATGGTTTGTAAACTCTTTTACACGATTATTTTAATGATTGGTTGTACTGAACACCTAGGGGACAAATTGGATCTTATGCAGGATTACAGGTGGTTTCCACTTGGGTTTGGTCTCCCTATACGGGATCCTAACCCCCAGAGGTCTACATTGCACATATAGGGTGTGCATAGAGAGCCATTGGCCTCCACAATAGCAGACATCACTCCACAGATCTTCATCAATGCTCAGAGACTACTAGTGATCCACTTTTCGAATAACGGTGATATGCTTGTTACATTATGCCCAACAGGCCCCCACAGGAGCCCCACACTCTTGGCAGGTGTCCCAAGAATAATACGACGTCATAGCAACATTCATTCCACCACTCGGACCCTTGCAGAGGATCTACAGGCATCTTCGATTCATATAGAGACCCATGGGGTCATTTATGTGCCCTCAGACCCACTGGGAGCACCACAGGTCTACTACTTGGAGAACAAGGGGCCACCCCCTTGTCCATCATATTCCGAGGAATTTATTCCTCAATATGGCACTTCAGGACACTCTTAAGCCTTTGGAGGGCCCCACGACATGTACATATTATTATTTGGCCCCTTGTGAGGCTTATTTTCCACTTGTGAGCTAGTTTGGTGGGCATGTCACCAATAGGGGTTTTATCTGCACATTATTTTATCATTAGGGGCTAATGTAGTGCTAGTAGGCTAATTCGAACTCCTTATGAGGCAATATATTGGTGTTAGATACATTCATTTGGATCATCACTTGACTTGGGATCTCACTAATCATAGAGAACTTCGCATTTTTTCCTTGCAGGATACTTTTGGGGATGGTTGAATTTTGATGTATGGATTTGGGCAATTTTTCTTGTCTTGGAGCTTTGTCTTGCAACCGAAATGTTGGTTGCATATACTCTATAACGTTGTAAGTAAATTTTAATGTTGTTATTCTTGTTGTTGCATTGTTAATCTTAGGCAACAATGGTATGTTCTATGCTTTAGAGAAATTTTACTTCAATTTCTTTATTAGCCCAGTATCAATATTCAGATTAGCAATCACATCAACATGATAGTAAAATGCAGATAGAACATAAACATAAATAGTAGAAGACAAGCCAAGACAAAAGGACACAAGATGTGGCACCAGCCAAAGACAAACGCCAATGTGGGGAAACCCTTGATCAAATCTTCTTTTAGTCTTCAATAGTTCAGCAGAGAGAGGTAGTACAATTTACAAATCTGATAATCTATAACAGCAGCAAAAGAGCCCTAACCAGAAAAGTCAACGTTGGTCAACAGGGCAGATTTGACTCTCGGCAAATCAGCCAACTTTAGTCAACTTCGTCGTCCAAACAGCAAGATAAAATAGCCCTCAAAACAGTGAAATTCAGCCTGGTCAAAGTCTGGTCAAACAGCCCTAGTTGTAGTCAACACTGGTCAACAACCAACATTTAGCCTCAATTTCTATGCCCAAAAATGCGGCCTACCCAAACAGATATAGCCCTCACAAAAACGCAATAAAAGGAGGTCAACGCATGCTGGTCAAACTGTCCAGAAATTCGATCTCCTGAAATTTTGCTCTCCTGAAATTCGGACATGTGGAGAGAGAGAGGCCCAGAAATCTGTACCCAATCAATGAGGAGAGAGAGAGAACTGTGAAGATGAGTGTGTCCAAATGAGGCTAAGTCACCTTCTATTCATATGCAACGTTGAGGATGAACAAACGTGACTGTTGGGCCTACACAAGTTTGTTGGCCGACCTTGACAATTTGACCATAATCAAAATAAATTCGTAACTTCATTTGTACATGTCAGAATCGGATGATCTTTAGATCAATCCTACACCTCTCGGAGAGAGGAATCCAACAACAATATCAGCTGTCATAAATAAGATGACCCATGTGGAGTTTTGCCCTAGTTTCCAATTCTAACGCTCCCTCTCAACTAGGGAGAAATCTATCTGCCAATCTGTACTATCTCTGCCATCAATGCACTACTTTGCTCTGCTCTACTCTACTGAACTATGAAGAAGAAGAAGCGATCGAGAATGTATCATACCATTCTCTACTGACCCGAAGTCAGTCCCAATCAAAGGAAAGTGTGTCATACCACTCTTATTGATCCGAAGTCAGTTCCAATTGATCCTAGATCAATATCAGTCATCTTAGAATAGGGAGTACAGTAGTACATGACGCGTCCATCGGTAGTACTATGGTCCCTATCCTTGTGTCCCTACTCATTAGCCAGATGAGAGGTACTTCCCATTAGTCCAAGACTGCATGGGTAGGATGTCTCAACAGGAGAAGGATGAACCACTCAGCCTGCCTACATGTCGCCAAGGGGTATCACAGCGGAAGGTTGAACCACTAACCCTGTACACAACAAACCACTAGGGGAAGGCTGAACCACTCACCCTATGGTTGCTCATTGCTCCAAGAAGTAACCCAAGCCCCCTGGAGCTCCCAAAGCTCAATGTCCATCTCATACAGTACCCTCATAAGAGGGTCTCTCCACAGCTCTGAGTCATTCTTGGAAGGCCAAGAACTTGACCTTCCCCAGGGGCTTTGTCAGAATATCAGCGACCTGCTAATCAGTCCCAATGTGATGGAGCCTTATTACTCCTCGTTGTACCATATCCCGGATAAAGTGATACCTGATATCTATATGCTTAGAGCGATCATGAAACACGGGATTCTCTGATAATCGGATCCCACTCTGGTTGTTACAGAGGATCATAGTGGTATCCAGCATATGTCCAAATAGCTCACTGAAGAGCTTCCTCAACCAGACAGCTTCACAGGAGGCCATACTAGCAGCTATGTATTCGGCCTCGGCGGTGCTCAAGGCAACCAATTTCTACTTCCTGCTCATCCAAGATATCGAAGCAAAACCCAAAGAAAAACAGCATTCGAAAGTGCTTTTGTGATCCACCACACTGCCAGCCCAATCAGCATCAGAATAACCATGCAGCCTCACATCTTCGGCAATGTATCTCAGTCCATGAGTGATTGTGCCCCGAAGATATCTAAGAAGATTCTTGGCACCAATCCAATGTATATGAGGCTCAACTATATATTGGATCAATGTGTTAACTGCAAAATATATGTTCGGATGAGAGTTCACCAAGAACAACAGTGCTTCTATGTGTTGACGATACTCAAAAGCATTTCCCAATTTAGGTCCAACAACACTACCACATAACTTCTTAAAGTTAAGTTCCATCGGAGTAGTCACAAGCTTGCAGTCCACCATCCCAAATCTTTCCAATATCTTCACAACATATTTTCCTTGAGAGAGGAAAATTTCACCTGGCTTTTGCAAAACCTCCAACCCTAGGAAATAGTGCATCAGTCCTAGGTCCTTCATCTCAAATTCAGAAGTCAACTCCCTCTTACATTTGTGAACGAGACGGTCTGCACTTCCATCAGCGTCGTGCTTGATTTTGTAGAGCCACTTAGAGGTGACAACCGATTTGTCCTGGGGTTTAAGGACCACATCCTAGACATCATTCTTCATAATTAACTCGTATTCTTCATTCATAGCATCCTTCCATACTTGATGCTTCTTAACTTCTTCGAATGATGAAGGCTCATTTTGAATGATAGTGCTCATGGCAGTCAAATATCCTCGATACCTGTTCGGCTTCCTGCTTTCACAAAAAGTTCTCGTTGGTGCAATGTGTCTCTCAGCATCTTCGAGAGTCTCCCTAAGCCATGAGGGTCTCCTTTTGGAGGAGGATCAATAGGATCCATAGGTTCATCAAGGGATCGTTTCGTCTTCTTTTGCACCCTGATTTCTAGTGTCAACTTCTTTGTCCTTCCTTAGGATTGGAAGGTTGTTGATCTTTCTGAGGGCCATATCTTCGTCGAAGGTGACATCATGACTTATCTCAACTTCCTTTTGACTAGCCACATAAATTCTATATCCCTTACAATTTTCACTATAGCCCACAAGGATTCCTTTCTTCCCAAATGCACCCAATTTGCTTCTTTTCTCTTTCGACACATGAAAATATACGGGACTTCCAAAAATTCTAAAATGAGAGACATCGGGTTTCTTACCAGTGAACATTTCTTCAGGAGTCATGGACTCCAATGCTTGACGAGGGCATCGGTTTTGAACATACACAGTGGTATTTGCAGCTTCAGCCCATAAGAACTTCCAAAGGCCTTGATCATGAAGCATGGCATGAACTACTTCTACAATAGAGCGATTCTTCCTTTCAGCCACACCATTCTACTTAGGAGTGTATGGCGTTGTAGTCTCCCTCTTAATGCCAGCTTCTCTGCAATAATCTTGGAATTCATTGGATTCATACTCGGTCCCATTATCAGTCCTCAATATCCGGATTTTCTTCTCGAATTGGTTTTCGATCAAGGCTTTGAAGTGTCGGAACTAGGTGAACACTTCATCCTTCTTCTTCAAGAAGTAGATCCAGGTCTTGCAAGAATAATCATCCATAAAGGTGAGATAATATAAGTATCCTCCCAAAGAATTTACAGGCATCATACCAGATATGTTGGAGTGGATCAATTGCAATATATATGTGGTCTTCCTATTACTTGAGGGGCATGGTCCCCTTGTAAGTTTTCCTCCGACACATCCCGGACATACACCTTCATGCTCTACTTTGAACTCGGGCATACCTGTCACCATCTGTCTCACATCGAGTAGGGCCTTATAATGAAGATGGGCAAACCTCCAGTGCCATAGTTTAGATTGTAGAGATGTGTCGCAAGACATGGCTCCCAATGGACTTCCTCCAACTTGATACAAAGTGTTAACCCTAAACCCAAGAGTAAAAGCATCCTTAAAATTTCTTTTCCAAACACGTACCTTTCCATCGATGAATGCCACCTTGAATCCTTTGTCCTTCATGGTTGAAATGGACACCAAGTTCTTCTTTAGATCAGGTACATATAGTACTTCTTGCAAATGAATAGTATTACCTTGATTCAATTGAAGGGTAACATTCCCTACTCCCTTCACGGGATAGGTGGCATCGTCTCCAAGGATGATCTCCAAGTTTGTATCCTTTTCTATCATATTAGAGAGGGCTTCCTTGTATCTGGTGAAGTGCCTTGAGGCAACACTATCAATCAACCAATTTCCCAAAGTGTCCGAAGGAGAGGTAGTGGAGAGGGCCGATATAAGATTGTACTCTTTTTGCTTATTGTTAACAACATTTGATTCTTCATACCTGGAGTTCCTTGATTTCTCGGAGGGTCGACCATTTCCTTGATGTCCCGCATTCCTTTTTCCTTTGTCGTTGGACCTGCCATTCCTTTTATCATTGTTGTTGAAGTTGCCCTTGGAATGATTGCGATCATCATCATGTGATGTGTCCTTTCTATTTGGACACTCCTTTGCATAGTGGCCAAAATTATTGCAAGTAAAGCACCTACCCTTCCTTCCTCCATTAGATCTAGGCTTTCCATGGAAATGACCTTTAGACCCTGCATTATTTCTCCATTTGGCATGAGTGGAGAATGCAGTGGGATTGCTTCAATTAGAAGGCATTTCTTACTCCACTATTCTAATTTCTTCTTGAATGCATCTCGACATCAATTATTCAAACCCTGGAATTCGATCATTATTGAGTACGGTGGTTGTAAATACATACCACTCAGATGGGAGTGCTCAAAGGGTGGTGAGAGTAAGTTCCCTGTCAGGAATGACTTCTCTAATCGAGAGTAGATCATTCTTCATCTCAGTAATCCTCAAGAAATAGGATTGAATATCCTTGTCCTTTCCCTTCTTAATATCCTTCAACTTATTCTTGAGAAATAGAATTTGATTAGCATTACTAACCTTGAACATGCCGACCAACCTGTCGTAGATCTCCTTCGAGGTCTTCAATTCGAAGATGTAGGACACCAGATGCTTGTCAATGGAATCCTTAATAATCTTCTTTGCTTTGACTTCAGCCCTATTGTACTTGGTCTTCGCGGCAACTGTTGCATTTGAAGAAGGTTTAGGGATTTTACCCTACACATAGTCCATCACTTCTTTTTCTTCCAAGGTCGAATCAAGACACATCTTCCATCCATGATAATCAAATTTATCATGGAGCTTGTCTTCAGCCAAGAAGTAGAATGAGGAACCCATTAAACCTTTTGTCCTTGTCCAATTGCCTTTGGTGATTTCTCTTTCACTCTTGCTTGGGATTTGTCTTCACCTCATCTCTGATACCATGTTAATTTTAGGCAAAAATGGTATGTTTTATGCTTTAGAGCAATTTTACTTCAATTTCTTTATTAGCCCAGTATCAATATTCAAATTAGCAATCACATCAACATGATAGTAAAATGCAAAGAGAACATAAACATAAACAGTAGAAGACAAGCCAAGACAAGAGGACACAAGATGTGGCACCAGCCAGAGACAAACCCCAATGTGGGGAAACCCTTGATCAAATCTTTATTTAGTATCAATAGTTCAGCAGAGAGATAGTACAATTTACAAATCTGATAGCTTATAACAGCAGCAAAAAAGCCCTAACCAAAAAAGCCAACACTGGTCAACAAGGCAGATTTGACCCTCAGCAAATCGGTCTTCAGTCAACTTTGGCCTCCAAACAACAAGATAACACAGCCCTCAAAACAATGAAATTCAGCCCAGTCAAAGTCTGGTCAAACAACTCACCTGCGGTCAGCCCTAGTTGCAATCAATGCTGGTCAACAATCAACGTTTAGCCTCGATTTTTGTGCCTAGAAATGCGGCCTGCCCAAACAGAGATAGCCCTCACAAAAATGCAATCAAAGGAGGTCAACGCATGTTGGTCAATGCTTGGTCAATCCGTCCAGAAATTAGGTTTCCTAAAATTTCTCTCTCCTAAAATTTTGGACGTGTGGAGGAGAGAGGCCCAGAAATCTATACCCAATCAACGAAGAGAGAGAGAGAAGTGTAAAGATGAGTGTGTCCAAATGAGGCGAAGTCACCTTCTATTTATATGGAACGTTGAGGATGAATAGATGTGATTGTTGGGCTTCTGAGCCTACATAAGTTTGTTGGCCAACCTTGACAATTTGACCATAATCAAAATAAATTCATAACTTCATTTGTACATGTTAGAATCGGATGATCTTTAAATCAATCCTACACCTCTCAAAGAGAGGAATCCAAGAAAAATATCAACTGTCATAAATAATGTGACCCATGTGGAGATTGGCCCTAGTTGCCAATTTTAACATGCATACTGCTAAAATTAGGGTTGGTTGCTCCATAATTGAAATGTGGAATTAAGCATGTTTTAGCTAATTTAATGTATGGGCCCATGTTATATGAATGAAATGTCCTAAAGATTATTTGTCTCGATAAGCTTGCATTATTTGCTTTGAAGTATAAATGCTTGAAGGTCACTTTTCTTTTCTTTCTCTCAACATTGGATGAAGCTGACTTTTCGAACCTCCTTGATCAAGAAACCAAGTTCTTACTCATCATCATCCTTGACTCCATATCCCCAAGTGAATTAGGCATTGATCCCTAAAAAGGGTGGTCATCTCCTTCACCATTTTCACCTTTTACCACTTTTTCCCAGGTCTAGCCCTCAAAGGTCACCTAGGGCATCAATTTCCTGGGAATTGACCCAAGGAAAAACTTCGATTTCCTACAGGCTACTGCACTGGTGGGTCCCCTCCCTCTCCTCCAAATTTGAGGTAATTCTAGCGGTGGAATATCCGAGAATCCCAACCCCTAACTCTAGGATCGAATATTTCCTAGGCATCCCCAAGGCTAGACCTCAACAAGATCAATTCAACCTTTTGAAGTAAATATTATTGCTTGGTTATTGTTTGGTCCTTTCCCTTTACCTTGTCTAGGATAGGAGCATCATTGGTTGTTGCATTCCATCTTCGAGTCTAGGTTGGGTCCACTTGGTCCCATGTGGTCCCACTTCTCAATAAAGATTATTTGTTAAGGACCATTTGGGAATCCAAGTTTCCCATGGATTATAAGGATTGAGAACCTCATCTATAAGCCTATTCCTTCTGCCTCAACCCTCCAATCCTCACCCCTACCCCTGGAGGACCAAGTCCCTTTCTTAAAGAATAAGCAAGTTCCATTCTTCACTCCATCCTTGGGAAAAGGTTTCCAAGGTCACTTTCCACCTATCCATTGACATATACTTTACAAGTGATCCTTACACTATCGAGACTCCTCCCATCGGTGAAAGTATGTAAAGAGTAGGGAGACTTAGTTGTGGTGACAGTGGGCTAAGCCTCCACCGTTGCCCTTAACCTAGCAATTTCCCTCTTAGGAACCCTTTTTAGGTCCCCTGCTGGTTTGAGTGGTAACAGGCCATACTAGAGAATTTTGGAAATTTTACTGAAGACATCTTGAGTATAGTTTTGTATACTATTTCTCTTCCACCTCGCATTGATCTACTACTGAAAACACTGCTACAAACCAACTACGCCCAGATCTACTTAACGAATTCTCTGATCTTCTCACCAAAATTGTTTTCTGGCAACATCACCAAATCGAACTTTTCCTGTAATTACAGGAACTTGCTTTTCTTGCAATCACACGAGTTTTTTTGTAATTCGCACTGGAAACTCGATTTCTGGAAATCAAAGTGCTCAGCAATTTGCATTGCCTGGTTGGACCTCTACTCAAAATGGAAGCATGGAAGGGATAAATTAGAAGGATTTCTCATTCATATCAATAGCCTCTCAAAACATATCAAGTTCACTATTGAAATTGAGGAAAACCACCAATTAGCCTTCTTAGACGTTCTTCTCACAATTGAAATGGAAAATTAAGGTTTCAAGTTCATAGAAAAGAAACACATACAGACAAATACTTGCTTATGAATTCCCATCACCATCCAAGACAAAAAAATAGGTATCATTAAAACCATTGCAACCAAAGCTGCTAGGATATCTGACCCATAACATATTAATCAAGAATTGTCCCATCATCATAACGTATTTGTAAGAAACGGATACCAAAGTAGCACTATAAACAAAGCCATCCAGCAAGTTGTTAACAAGAAATCTAAAAAAAATCATATCAACACACCCAAGATCACCTTGCCTTATATCAAAGGCACTACAGACAAGATAGTTGGGATTTTAAAAAAACATGGCATTACAATTGCTTTCACTCCTCCAAACTCCATAAGAAGAACTGTGGATTCTGTTAAAGACTGTGTAGATCCCAAACTTCCAAAAGGAGTGTACATGATACCTTGTTCCTGTGGTAAAGAATACATAGGTGAGACAAGTAGATCCATACTCATGAGATTGAAAGAACATGTTGTAGATATTATAAGGGACACGACGTCAAAATCAGCTCTTGCAAAACATGCTTATTTTTCTTCTGACCATATTTGTATAGGAAACGCCAAAATAATCCAAAAAAAAGACAATTATCTTAAAATAAAAATAAAAGCAGCAATTGAAATTGATAAAAGAAATAACACTTTGAATAGAGACGACGACGTTAAGCTTAACAACATATGGAAACCAATTTTGAAAAAAACTCACAATAGTTCTTGTTGTCGCTCAGATTGTACAGGCACCGCGACAACCGCTCAAGGTAGGGGTTGTCACTCTAATCCCCGCCCACTCCGTTCTATCTATCTCCCAACAGCATGCTATGGGGGGTAGTCCCTATGGAATGATGTGAAGGAAAACAAGTTGGAAACCAACTTGTTTGGGAGACATGGATGAGTGGCCTAATTACTTGGATAAATTTAATAAGATTAATAATTAGATTAGATTTTAAGTTTGAGACCAGTGCCTTGATGGAGTCACAATTCTTGCTTACAGTAATTTGAAACCAAGTGACTGGATGAACACCCGTTGCTTGTATGATTAACTATCCTATATGATGTGCAAGTCCAAGGATCTATGTGAAATGCAGTGATCTTGGTTTATTTTAATTATATGTCAAGTCTAAGTATGGCCTTCCCTTAACTATTTTGAAGTTGGGCTTCAAGGTAGGTTGTGGGAAGGAAGCCAACAAGAAGAAGGCTAGGGCCTAATTAATGATACCTTCTGTTGTGCTCCTATCACCCGATACCTCTGGCACTGTAGAGACTGTGGCTCTAACGACTGCAATGTCACCGTGTTAACCACTGAAGATTTAACAAGGCCCTCAAGCTAGGTGAGAAGGGTTTCCCTAGATTTCTATCAACCTAGCTTATGCTAGGAGGTAAGTTTTAATGCAAGCTAGATCTAGGATGCTTATGCAAGAGATTGTGAGTGAGATTATCTTGAATTAAGATTGTTTATGTTACTTAAGTACTGAGTGTGAATTAGCATATAGCGAGAGTACTTAACAATGATGAGATGACAATCTTGAACAAGATAAATTGCTTTAGAGACACTAATGCAAAACTTCAACAAATTCTCACAAGATGTAAGGTGTCAATTTTTTAAAAATGTTCGACACCACTTTAAGATAAACTAATCAACATTCAAGATCGCTAAATGAAACTTAGATGCCAATATTTAGAGTGATTACCAAAGACAAAGATGCCAATTAGATTCCAATTATCACAAGATCAGATCAGGAGCTTAAATGTAGGAGTGCTTTAGGCAGTGTTGTTAAAATTGCGATTTTATCGTTTTATCGCGAGTTTTTCATCAGAACGAGAATATCGCAAGTTTTATTCGAAATTATCGCCGATATTTTTTTTGCCCGATTTTTTGGAAATTATCACGATTTTTTCCAAAAAAGTGTGATAAAATCGAAAATTATCGCGGATAGTCGAGGCAGCGAGGTTTTATAACGATTTTTTGGGTCTTTTGTCAATTCATTTGCATAGTCAGGCATGCGGAGGGCAGAGGAGCATTGGAGAGAGATGGGAGACATTGCTTGGAGAGGGTTTGAAGATTTTTCAAGTGCTTTGAGGAGAAAATCAAGAGGAGGAAACCGATTTCTCAATAGAAACAGTATGGGGATCAATTTTTTTTTTGTTTTCATTGTTTTTAAACATTGTTTTTGTATTTTTTCATTGTTTTTGGTTGGGTAACTTGGTATGGACACCAATTTTTTTTTGTTTTCATTGTTTTTAAACATTGCTTTTGTATTTTTTCATTGTTTTGGGTTGGGTAACTTGGTATGACTATGGGCACCAATTTTTTTTTGTTTTCATTATTTTTAAACATTGTTTATGTTTTTTTCATTGTTTTTGGTTGGGTAACTTGGGTTTGGAATGGTTGGTTAACTTGGGTTTGGAATGGTTGTTTTTGGTTGGGTAACTTGGGTTTTCATTGTACAATGTAAAAATTAAAAATTAAAATACTAAATTGTCAATTTGTAACTTGTAAATACTAAATTGCAATCTTTATTTTCCCATAGGTTCACAACTTCACTGAAACACCATTCAAGTTTGCAATTTCAAAGTTCAAAAACAAACATGCCAGGGAAATTGGATCCTTTCTGGGAATATGGTGAACCTAAAGCTCCAAATGATAGACTAAACTTGATTTGCAAGTTGTGTGGCCACCCTATGTCCTGGGGGGTGTATAGGTTGAAGTATCACCTTGCACAAATCCCTAGAAATGATGTGGGGCCTTGTTCAAATACAAATCCTGAATTCATCCAAAGAGCAATGAAAGCATTGGAAGTTTTAGACCAGAATAGAGAGGCCAAAGAAGAAATCAAAAGGCAACTAAAAATGTCAGCTGAAGCAAGTGGCACTAGTTTTACTGCAGCATCAACCAATCCAGTAGCTGCCACAGCATTTTTTGTTCCTCGAACCACACCTGGTTCACAGCCATCTATCAGTTCAATGCTAAAAAGCACTGAAAAAGAACAAGCTGACAAGTTGCTGGCAAAATTTCTCCTCTGGAGTGATATTCCTTTCAGCATTGTAAGGAATAATCAATTTTTCCAACCTGTTGTTGATGTTATTGCAAGTGTTGGCCCAGGGTACAAAATCCCTTCTTATCATGATTTCAGAGGCCAGATTCTTCAAAATGAAAAGCTTGACTACACCCAAAGATTGGAGGATTTTAGGGCATCATGGGCACAAACAGGATGCATTGTTATGTCAGATGGTTAGAATGACCAAAAGGGGAGAACCCTTATAAAATTCTTGGTTAGTTGTCCCAAGGGGACTATGTTTATCAAATCTGTTGATGCATTTGCACAAATCAAAAATGCAAGAACTTTATGTGATTTGCTAGATGTGTTTATTTTGGAGGTGGGTGCAGAAAATGTTGTCCAAGTCATAACGGACAATGCTACAAATTATGTTGCTGCTGGCAGGATGCTTATGGACAGGTATCCTACTTTATTTTGGACACCTTGTGTTGCACACTGTATTGATTTGATGTTGGAGGACATAGGGAAAATTCCCTTTGTCAAAGATATTGTTGATTCATCCAAAAGCATTACAAAATTTATATATAACCATACATCTGTGGTTAGCTTAATGAGAAGATTCACCAACAACAAAGAGTTGGTGTGCCCCGCCATTACACGGTTTGCCATTAGTTTCATATCTCTTCAATCCCTCTTGAATTCTATGTGGGATGTGAAAAGAATGTTTCCTTCAAAGGAGTGGCGTGCTTTGCCAATGAGCCGCAAACCAGAGGGAGAGGTCGTATGCAGACTAGTTTCATACCAGGAAGACTTCTGGGCGGGAGTGCAGGAAGTGTGCGCCATTACTGAACCTTTGGTAAAGGTTTTTCAGTTGGTCGATGGTGAGAAGCCGCCAATGGACTATTTGTATAAGGCCATGGACAGGGCCAAAAAAGCCATTCGGGCCTACTATGATGATAAGGGAGATGATGGGTTTCAAAGACAACTCCTCCTATGGGAAGTGATTGATGAGCGATGGAACAACACACTCCATCGTCCCATCCATGCGGCTGGGCTTTTGCAAAACCCCGCATTTTCTTACGCATGTGGATTTGTATTTGATGCTGAGATCATGGATGGATTCTTATCCTGTGTTCAGAAGATGGTGCGATCTCTAGAACAACGTATAGAGATCTCTAAAGAAATTGAGACATATAGGATCGCAAGTGGCACATCTAGCTTTGAGATGGTTGTCATTGATAGGACGATTAAAATGCCAGGTATTTTTTAGTTTGTAACTTTGTTTCAAATTTCATTGTCTCTTCAAATTCCATTTTTTTCTTATGTTTATTTAAAATTTTATTTGTAATTTTGTTGTAGATGCATGGTGGAAAATGTATGGTGGCAGGGTACCCCTTCTACAAAAGCTTTCCATTCGCATCCTCAACCAAACATGTAGCTCCTCAGGATGTGAGCGCAACTGGAGTGTATTTGAAAAAATACACAACAAGAAGCGCAACAGTTTAACACTTGAACATTTAAAATATTGCAAATTTCCAAATAAATTTTTGAATTCATTAAACAATAATTTTTTTATAATTATTAATTATTATTTCATGATCTTTGTACAGGTTGGAGTCCCAGCGACTTAATGACACGGTCTATGTCTACTACAATCTTCGATTGTGGGTGAGGCAACTTGAGAGGACACCTGATGTGGAGGCCATCTCATTAGATGGGATTGACACCACTGCTGCATGGAGGGTTGAGGTCGAGAGGCCTCTCATAGAGTCTGCTAATGATTGGTTAGTGCAAGATGTAGTGGAGGGGGAGGAGGAGCAGGAGCAGGAGGAGGAGAAGGAGGTGACAGCAACTGCCCGGGCTACCCCTGCCACCAGTAGAGGACATGGTCTACCTCCTATAGCTCCTACTTCTAGTTCTTCAGCTTCTAGAGCATATTAGATTCCACTGCCATCTCCACTAGCATGGCCACCATCATCTACATCTAGAGGGAAAGGGAAAGTTGTGGCATTTTCTTGCAAGAGGGGCAAAGGAAATCAATAGGATTAGACTTTAGTTATTTTCTTCATTTTATTGTATATGACATTGTGACATGATGAGATACATTATTATATTTTTTGTTGATATTTTGAGGCTGAGTTGGGACTCAGGAGTCAAGACTTACTATTCAGGACATGATTCAATGTTATGTGTGATTTTAGCACTAGAAATGATCTTAAACATCTTATATATTAGTTCTTTTATCATATTTATGTGTCAATGTATTTATTTTATGTTGTAGATGGTTTAGATATTAAAAATTTTGAAAAAAAAAATGAATATTTTTGTACCAAACGATTATTTCCCAATAATTACGATTTTTTCAGATTTTTTCCCCGCGTCGATATTATCCCAATAATGATTAGTGCAACATTGGTTTTAGGTGCCAAATTCCGAAAATTTAACAAACTTAGAGTAAACCACACAAGTGTTAGATCTCAACAGTTAAATCATCAGTAATACTTCAGAAAATTTCAGCGCTTATTAATGTTATGACAGCAGTAGAAAAATCACTCTGAATTATAAAATTTGCCCAACATATGAAGTACAAAACTTTACAATGACTAGCAGAAGTAAATTTGTGTCTAGCTTACTTTATGAAGATGTATTTTCTAATATTTCAGACTTGTAATAAGTTATTACAGCAGTAAATTGACCCACAAATCAGCAAGCTAGAGATGTCAAAAAACAATGCCCAATATACCCAAAAATAGTAAAAATTCATCTAACTTGAAAAAAAATCAAATTTTAGGGTTTTTAGAGTGTTATTCAGAAAATTTCAGATCTGATCTATTTACTACAACAGTGAACAATTGACAAATCAACAAGTTAATTCTGTTACAATCAATGCCAAAATTGCCTAGAAATATAAAAATTTACCGGAAACTGAAAATTTCAAGTTGTAGACCCTTATTAAGTGTATGTTTCAAAAATTTCATATCTGAAAACTTTAGTTATGCAGTAAATTCCAACAAGCATAAAAGTTAGATCTAGGCTAGATAGTGGCCAAAATTTATGAAAATAAAAATTTTGCAATTTTAAACAATTTTGACCATGTAGCATGTGATTTTAGGGCTTAATTGTTATTGATTTGACTGTTGTAATAAATCAAAGATAAAACAAGAGTTTAGAGGTCAAACCCTAGGCCCAAGGCCTTGATGATTACTTGCCCAAATTTGTCAAAATTTCTCAAATGTACTTGGCACCTAAAAACACAAGATTTGAGCCAAAATTGTTGCAAAACAAATTGTTAGAGATAAAATGTCAATTCTTTGAAAAAACTCTTGTTTGCAATGAGATCTAGCCCTTGTAGGGCTTATGGCCTTCTTAATCTTTGCAAAATAGATCCCAAACACTAGCCTTTTAGGTTGGGTAAGGGCTATGGCCTTTAGCAAATGGGCTTTTTCCTTGATTTGAAAACAAGAAACCTGCAAAAATAACCTAAAACCCTAAACGTCTAAGATTTCTGAAGTATCCAATGCCAATTTCTTCCTCAATCCTGAAACAAAATTTAGAATAGAAACCCAAATAACCAATATAAAAAAAAAAAAATTTCGAAACCCCAAACTCTGTACAAAAGTTTAAAACCCCAAATATATACAAAAATATTAAAAATCTCCAAAACCCAAGTTAGAAAAAATAATTTACAAGTTAGATATACAAAATTATTCACAAGTACAAATATACAAGGGTTTTAAAAATATTTAAATTTTTGAGAAAAACATTTTTATGGAGTTTTTTCATTTGAAGAATGGCTAAAAATACTTTAGAAACCTCAATGTGTTGACCCAGAAATGGTTTGGGCAGATTCTAACCAGTGTGGGAGATATTAAAATAATTAATATTTTTAATGGAGTTCCTAAGTCTAAACTTAGGAAAAATAAAATATTAATGGGTATTAATATAAAACTGGGTTAGAATGGTCCAAAAGACATGGATCAAGCCAAATCTAATCTTAGTTGTTGATTACAGATTTAATCTCAGTCGTTGACAGACCAACGAAAAAAGTATAAGAAGAGGCTTGAGGGTTAGTTGGAGAATACACTGAGAGAGACTAGTCAATTTGATTTCTAAAGCGGGGTTAGCTAAGAAATTTGAACTAGTGGTATGGAGAGCAGCGGGAGGCAGCAAGTACGGAACAGAGAGTCAGGATTAGCACCAGAAGACCAGCGCAGACGCAAAGCCTCTTAGGTAGACACAGAGGCAGCAGCAGACTGCGCAGTAACTAGAGGACTTGTGTGGGTGACGCAGAGAGGCCCAGGGCTAACGCAGAGAGGCCCAGGGCTGACACAGAGTGTCTGGGAGCTATGCAGAGGTCAACCAAGTTGACGTTGGGACTGGGAGAAGCGTTGGAGAATTTTTTCTCTCTGTTGGGTAAGCCAGTTTGCCACCCTGTTGTACGAAAGAATTGCTGAATAATAAAATCCTCCCTTGCTCCACCGGTTTTCCCACATTGGGTTTTTTCGGGGACTGTTGTCCAAAATAATTGTGTCGATATGTTGATTCTTGTGCACGTGTTTGTTTCTGTATTATGGTGTGAAATCTGCAGCAGAATTTATTTTAATGTTTATTGAAGGAATTTCATAAATAACTTATTGGAAATAAGTGGCAAAGTAAATCAGATGTTGCAGTGATATAATTTTCACACAGTATATACTATAGCCTTAGCGAAGATTTAATCCACCATATAAATATTTGGAATCCATGCAACAATGATTTTTGCCCAAGTTTGTGAACTTGGAGGCCAAGGATTGAAGTAACTGCAAGAACTATGAATTTATCTCAAAATAATTTGTTAGATCAAGGGAGAATCAAACCACCTAAGATTAGCCCAAAACTATCAATAGTATGGTTCTATCTCCATCTAATGAAAAACAAATCTTACCAATATTCAGCACAATATAGAGATGTCCGTAGTCAGCACATACCACAAATCAATAAGCAATAACACTTTTTATCGCACCCCAAAGTCTTTATAATGATTGAAAAAATAGTTCTCAGCGGGACAATAGTTACAAAGTTGCTTCAACAGAAATTTTCTAACTAGAGATCAAGATGCTAGAGACTCAAATGACTCTAGTTTATAGATAAATCCTCCAAATGGAAAAATAATGATTAGTTTGTTTGATCCTTGTCAAAATAGTATTGGTCGTTGATAAACACTTCAAGATTTTTTAATCTTGGCCCTTGAATTTTTATTTTTGAGGAATCTTCGAATTTATCATTTAATTTCGTTTTAATTATTTTGAGCTAATTTTCTCAAAAAATTGACTTTGACTTAACCACCAAGATCCAAAATTCCAATTTTTTTGAAATATATAATATTCCCTTGGTGAAAGACCTTTAAAAATTGACTTTTTTAAAACCCACGAATTTTTCCATTTGGAGAATTTGTTTTCCTAAAACAATTTAAATTTGACTCTAATTAATTAATTTTTTGGCTTAGTATTTAATTTTATTTTGCCAAAAAAACAAATAATTTATACATGAGGGGATTTAATTATTTTTTCAACTTTTTAATACATAAGATTTTACATTTACAAGACTCAGAGAGAATACACATTTCGCTTAGATCCTCAAGATACATAATCCATCTATAACACAATGTGATCTAGTAAACCAAGTGATTTGTAATAAAATAATTAAGTCAACTAGCTTACATTATTCCCAAATCACTTTTACATCAAACTCGACTAAAAACACTAGGACTTACCTAATAATTCGACAATAAATTTCACCCTAACTTTGGGGTTTAAGCTAAAGGGAAAAAACTCTTCTAATTAGTTGTGTCTAGAAACATAGGTAATCAATGAGGTTAAAAATCTCCTAGGATGAAATTCGACATCAAAATTATAGACTTACCTATGTTGTTACATACACTCAAGGTTTTACTAAGATCATTTATATTACATAACTTGCAGAATGGGATAACCATGAATCATGGAATGCTAACATGTCATCTGATTGTGTTCAAAAATTTGGTACTTTCGCTTCCCTGGAAATTTGACAATTTTTGTGCAACAGCTCTCACAAGCCCACTTGTAAAAATATATATTGATAATAACTATTAAAGACTCGTATGATTCATGGATAACTCTTCATTTGGGATTGAAACAACCGTGATCATGGACTCACATTGGTAGTCTAAAATGTAGGTTTTTCATAAAATATCAACAAGTGCATTCCAGCGTTTTATCAATCTCCAACCTGTAATGGAATCTTTACTTCAATCCTGAATCAATCTCTACTCTAGCTGGATCAAATTGCCTCCTTGAGGGTTTACGCAAGCCCCTGGGCAACCTTCTAGTGGAATAGTCGGCCTCTCTTAGCTAACTCTTCTAACACTAAAAAATCCACCAAATATCGTTGTCTCTGCTCCCTCTCACTCCTGTGTCCCTTCTGGCTTGAACTCTTCTTCCCTGTTATTGCAACTAGATAGCTCAATCTACCAAGGAACTTCACTCTCCAAGTATGTTCTCCATCTGCCCATCGAGTTTCTCTTATAATCTCTCGTTGATGAACCAACGGCCATGATTAGATCTCCATCAGCTAAGATCATCTCCAACTCAATCCATTTGAGTTTCTAGAAAAATCTCACCTTTCTCAATTAATTAGTGTTAATTAATCACTTTTCCTAAGTTAGACTTAAGAAATATTTAATTATTGATCAATTAACTTAATTGAGCCATCTCTAGATGTGTTCTCCTTAAACTTTCTCTGGTTATGGAGATCTTGTGTTCCTTAGCCTCTCTGACCAAAGTCAAGACTAGAACACTTATCCAATGCTACAAAAAGTAACACTTTATACATTGGGGGGAAGGGGTAGAGTCACCCCTATTAGTTTGTTGAGAAGAGTAGCATGGGTGGAACATGAAG
The DNA here is from genome assembly GCA_000404065.3 of Pinus taeda. Lineage (NCBI taxonomy): Eukaryota > Viridiplantae > Streptophyta > Pinopsida > Pinales > Pinaceae > Pinus > Pinus taeda. The sequence continues at coordinate 171,946 of APFE031020644.1, forward strand.
CAGCATCGGCATGATAGACTTGTTCCATATATTGGCATATAGGTATTTGATCCTTCCCATAGAATGGATTGGAGGGAAATTACGAGTCAGTATCCTATTGATGGAGGGATACTTGAGGGGATATGTTTTGGCTAGGGCACAGTAGAGCAAAAGCCCTTAGGCATGGACGATGATGATTCGATATGGTGGCAATGGGATCCAAATGAATCCACTGATGACGGATTGAGTTTGCGGCTTGTTTGGGATCCATGTATCGAGGAATCCATTAATATATTTTTACAATGGATGCATGATGTGACCTAGTGGTTCATATGGGATACTGGTATCAGTGTGCAGATGCTTCTTGAGAGGAAAGATACAAATTGCTTTAGGGCAAGCAATCTTGGGGTTGTAGGACTTGTAATGTCCCCATTTTCAATTTCCTCTAAAGTCCAGCCAGGATGGATTTCCATGGTATGTGATGGCCAGGTCATAGGCGCAAGATTACATCATCAGGGGTTTCAAAGGGGTTTTGAGGAGTTTTATGGGATCTAATGATATTTGCTTGGCATATTCCATCATTAGGATCAATTCCGCACAACTTATCTTTGGTTGCATTGCATTCGGATAATAGCTCATTGGAACTGGAACGAGAAAATCTACAGGATGGAATGCTAAGAAGTGACTTCTAGTGGCCAGATAAAGTATGGTTGGCGATTTACCATTTTCCTAGATTAAAAGTGACTTTAATTAGTCATTTAGTTAAATAAAAGAAAAGGGAAAAGATTAATTAAGAGGAAAAGGCCAAAAGTGACTTAAGTAAAATAGGAATAAATTAAAAGTCACTTCAAATTAAGTCAAGGAGGAGCTTCCAGAATAATAATAAAATAATTAATAAAATACTTCTAGAAGATTAGAGATCTATCAATTGGGCCTTTAAAAGGAGGAGGAGGAGATCATTTGGAGACATCTTGGCTTTGTGTATTATCTTTATGGTGAGGTTTGGAGAACCAAATTCTCAGCTTCAATAGCCCCAGGATGGAAACCCTTGGATGATTCAGTCACATTGGACGAAAACCCATCTCATCCCTTGTTGAATTCATTCAAAATTCACAAGTTGTACTTGTCCATTCAATTTATTTTGGAGACATCGCAGCTTTGTTGAAGATCTCTTTGAATCCATCACCTCAACCATTTCCAGTTTCATGTATTAGCATATTTTATATCAATAAAATAAGGTTGTGATTCACTACATGTATCTCTTGTCAAATTTTAGTTACAGTTTAAAATTCCTTGTTTGTTGTTAATTTTATGGTTCAATTTGTGAAAATTGTTTATCAGATCGACGACATAAATCCCTGAAGCAAAATCCCAAGAAAACCATTAAAATTTATAAACAGGGTTGTTACCACAAAATCTAGCAAGCCTTGGAGAGGGAAACCCTACAAGACAAGAGATAAACAAAGTGCTAACAGTGGAGGTACAATGTCACCTCAGCCAAAACCCCTTGCTCTTTACGAACTTTCACCCATGGGAAGAGTCTTGGTATGAAGGAGATCACTTAGAATAAATAGGCTAGGTAAAGGGCACGAAGAGATCAAGCTAGAGCTCATTCAAAAGAGAGGCTCAATAAAGGTACAAGGCTTCAAAAAAGCAAATCACTCTCTAAGAAAAGCCCCAGAAAAGAAGGCACGAGTCCTAGGGTTTTGAGGTGTCAAGTTATGGTATGTTCTATGCTTATAACAGTTTACTTCCTTTTCTTATTATATTCCACAGATTTGCAATCACATGTACATAAAGTAAAGCACAGATAGAACATTAAACGATCGACAGAAAACAAGCCAAGACAAGAGACACAAGATGTGGTGGCTAGCCAGGGACAAACCCCACAATGTGTGGGGAAACCCTTGATCAAATCTTCTTTTATCTTCAATAATTCAGCAAAGAGAAATAGTACAATAAATTTGATTTATATCAGCAGTAGCAAACCCTAGATCAGCAGCATCAGCATTAGCGGCTTTATCATCAAACTAGGGCAGTCGATATCTTGCAAACCGTCCATTAGATTGACTTGATTCCACCACCAAAAGTTGCGGCTTTCAGAGGAGGTTCAGATGAACCTACAACGCAGTTCAGATGAGGAGATCTTCTGGTCCACGCAGGTCAAACATTACTTCTGCAGTTGCAGCTTCAGTTTCAGTAGCTTCCTTCAAACTAGGGTAGTCGATATCTTGCAAACCATCTGTCAGATTGACTTGATTCCACCACCAAAAGTTGCGGCTTTCAGAGGAGGTTCAGATGAACCTACAGCATAGTTCAGATAAGGAAATCTTCTAGTCCACACAAGTCAAACTTTACTTCTGCAGTTGCAGCTTTAGTTTCAGCAGCTTCCGGCTTCACGTGTGAGGGAGAGACCCTTTTCTGCACAGTAGGGAAGAGACTCTTTTCTATGTAGTAGAGAGAGATGTGATGAGATGAGTGAGTGCAAATGAGGAAAAGTCCTCTTGTATTTATACACAACTGATGATGTTTGAATAGATGTGACTGTTGGGCTTCTGAGCCTACATGAGTTGTAGGTCGGCTTGATAATAATTCCATAGTCAAAATAAATTGATATCTCCATGAATACTTATCGGAATCGGATGATATTTATATGGACTTGAAACTGATGCAAAAAAAACTAAAGTCCGTTCTCTTTCTATAACTTCTGATGAAATTTCAATTCGATGCTCAAAGATAAAGTTATGTGATTTGCCCACGGTTACCTGTTTGGGATGTAATTCGAGAGCCTTCAAAAACCCTAAATTCCTTGGATAATATCTCCAAAAATATCACGAGAAAATATCTTAAATTCAGACCTGAGGTTTATCAAGATGTCATCTCAAATGGGTTTTAATTTAAGCTTCTAAAACTTTGTAAAAAAAAAGTTACAGAAAAAATTCCATGATGACCTATTTGGAGTAGCGAAACCTAGAATCCAAACCTCTGATACCAAATGTTATGAAACTAGCTCATAAAATGGAAGAAACTATAGATAAATGACTTCAAAATTAGCCTCTTCTAGGGGGAAACCTCCTTTACATTACACAATTGAACAATTCTTGGATGATACAAATGACAAGACCTCGTTTTTATATATAGGAGCCTAAGGGGTCATAATATAATCAAAGTCGACATAACAATAATAATGTAAGGGCACAACAATAACAATAGTGGGCTTCTATGGGGCAAAATAATAACAATATGGGACTACATGGGAAAAAAAATATAATAAGGGGGTTGCACTAATGACAATAAGGGGTTACACTAGTAGTATAGGGACCTAACATAAATCAAGGATATGCTTGACCTAATTAAGGGAAAGAAGGGGACCAAATGAGGAATTTTCAACAATATTAACACAATGATCCTGTTGAGGTCACTAGCAAAGGGAAACCAAGGGCAAGAATCAATCTGGGAGCTAAGGCTTGAAATATCTCAAGATCCCACTGTCGGAATGGCTTCAAATTTGGAGGGCTCCTCGGAGAAACAAAAACAAAATAGAATCTAGGATATTGATTTTATCTAATGGATAAATTGTGAGAAATTTGATTCCCTAGGGCCTTTATAGAAGTTAGGCCTAAAAGAAATAGGGAGAGGTGATAAAGAATATGATTTTGGTGATCACCTATGGAGGACCAGTGCTTAATCCATTGGGAGAAATGGAGTCAAGGAGATTCCAATGCTTGAGATGATTTCACTTGGTTAAGGAGGCCTATAAAACAATTTCACATGGCAATAACGGCATGGGACAATTGCTTCAAGGTTTTTATACTTTGATATGAAATATGTGATGAATTTTCAAGATAAAATTTCAACAAAATATCTCTAGGAATATTCACTTATTCCAACATGGCCCATGACATAATGCAACACTATAAAAAGAAAAATTTCCACCATTTCACACAAGAAACACAACAAATTTAAGCCTAGTATAGCGAAAATCCCTAGCAACATGCATGTGACATAAGAAAATGAAAAAATAACATTAAAATAGCACTTACATGTAAAAAAAAGGTATATCCAATCATCACCATATGCTAATACAAAAAATCCAAGGAAAAAATGAAGAGATCCAAACATCAAAATTCATTCATCCATTCAATTTTGTCATCCAAAAAGAATAACAAAAATATCACGAGAGAATAATCCAATATAAGTGATGATGAGAGAATGAATAAACTCATAATCTATTTATACAATGTATAATGAATTCAATTTAGCTAATTTTGGGCTAATTTATCCCCTAGAATAAAAAAATGTGAAAATTAATAATAACATTTGGTGACAAGCCCACCAAATAAGTCAATAACACATGAATAAGCCTCTCAAGAGGGTTATATGATCAACCAAGTGATTCATTAGGCCTTTTAGGAGGCTTGATGAAGTCCAAATGGTGCCATGATGTAGAAATGGACTCCCATTATAGTGAACAAGGGGTTGGCCCCTTGTTTTTCAAGCAAGAACCTATGGCGCTCCCAAGTGGGTGTGGGGGCACAAGGTCATCCTCATTGGCCTCCAAATGGATCAAAAGTTCCTATAAGCCATTTGTAAGGGGTGGAATGATTAAATAACCTCTGCCTCTACAACAAGGAATAATCCTCTAGATCATGGAACATCTGCCAACTATATGGTGCATCTATGGAGATGATTCGACATGGTGAACGAGGTGCATCACCCTCATCCCAAAGGTGGAATGTGAGCAATCAACGAAAGTTGTCAGGGATCTATGACGTAATCTCGTCTATGGTGGAGGCCCATTTCTCTCAATGCTCACCCTACAAATGCCAACGTGGCCCTTTGGAGGACTAGGACCCTGTATAGGGAGACTAAGCCAAAAATGGGAATCCACCTGCAATTCATAAGATCCAATGCATCCCTTTGCCCTCCAATACAACAAATCATTAGAATAATCAATTAAAGAGATTACAAGTCATGTAAATAATGTGCAAATTCATGGTGGCATGCCTTTACATAGTAGGCTTTGGTATGTACAAGTTTCTTTAAGCTCAATGGGGGGTTGACCAAGGACCCTATTAGGTGGTTTCAACCTCTAGAGCCTATGGTGACATGTCTGTGATACATCCTTCAAATGGTAAATGGAAAATGATATAATGATAGAATTGAGTGGGGATCAGGGAAAAGATCTAGACCACATGATAAGGAGCTAGGGTAGCCTAAGTAAGGGAAGCCCACACCTGGGTATATGAGTGTAGGAGGGAGAAAATCATGGTACATGAGTTACCCTGACATCTATTTTTCCACCCTTCTTCATATGACCTTTTACTTTCATTGATTTTTCTTCATAACTACTTGGGGATGTGTTGACGCCCCGAAAATCGGGTCGACAACAAGGGGGATAACCGCCCGGTCTGGAGCTTGGTTGACAGCTCCTTATCCGTTTGGTATAGCGGGTCCAACTGGGGATAATGGGACCAGTTTCCCAATCAAAGGGTGTGTGTGTGTGTGTGTGTGCAGGATCAGATGTTTCAGATCTAAAAGTTCCTATCTAAACTATTTTAATCTAGCTCTATGCTATTGTAATCTAAATGAAAACAGTACATCTAATCTATGCTAACCCGGGATGTAATTCTTCTATTATGCGATTGAAAGAGATTTCATATAATAACTGGTAATAAAGATCATTCAGCGATTATAAGAATGGAAATCAATTAAGATGAACCACTTTTAATAAAAAGTTAGGCAAAACAGTTGTGAACAACATATCGCATAATAAGTTATTCACACATTAAACATAAATAAATGGCTCCACTGTACAAAAGTGCCAAATGGTAACACAAACATTCATGTAATAACATATAAGCAACTAAAAACTGTATATTGCTTTAAGAATATAAGAAGAAATAGTCAAGAGATAAAAGTACCATTTATGACTAGTCCTACTCATAAGCTTCAAGCAACAATGATTAATCTTTCCTTGTTCTAATATCTACTAAGAGTACAGAAGTGCAACATCAGTAGTAGATATCAAATGCAAACATCAATAAATCTTGATCCTTTCATTCATAAAAACCTCCTCTGAGGTGCAGAAGTGCATGTTCTGAGGATAAGTTTTTGACAAATTCCTGGACCCTTCTCTAAATGCATGAGAAGGGTTTAAATATTGCTAACTAAATAACTTAATTACATAAATTTAGGATACAGTTTAAACGACCGCCCTTTTTCTGAGCAAACTTATTTCTAAAAAGTCGAATCTAATTCCTAACTATTTATGCTTTTGCTCCTTAATGTTGCGAGCATTCAACATTTGCCTGGGAAGAGTCGGTTGGTTGCCTTCTACTTTTGCTATCTTGATTTCCGGACTTGCGAATGACTAAGCAAGTTAGGGACCTTGCTTTCTGAACAATTTTCTTAGTAAGCGCTAATTGCGCATCGAAAAGTACCTCTGTTTTTTGATCCGAGCCTTTCTGGTGCGTTTTTCGCCTTTAGCGCCTTTTTCCTTTACCGGGTATAAGCTTCAGGGTTTTTTGTAAACATGCTACATTTTGTGAGCTTTTGACCCTGAGTGTTGAGTCAGCTATTGATGTCAGCATCTGTTCAGAAATGCTCTGGAATCTGCGATTCCGTTGCATGCGGTATCTGTTTATGAGGGCATCTCTTCTCTGTCTCCGAGCGTTGACGCTTTCCCTTTTTCCTTAGATGTTTCCTGTTTTTCATTCATGCAGTTCACGCGAAGGAAAAGAGTAATGGCAATAAATATTGATGCGAAAGCTCTGAGCTCTACGAATGTATAAAATAATGTTACCCATTGTGAACTGACTCTCTTGACAAACACAAAATTGTCCTTCATTAACACTTTGGCGTACATTCATTAATTTTCTTTAAGGTGCACATCCAATTTTTTGGTATACGGACAGCTTTTCTTGAATGTTGAATCGAGGAAAATTTGCGATGGGCTATTTCTGCAACTTACATTATGTTATTGCATTATCGCATTTTGTCAAGATTGTGAGATCGCAGATCGCAGATTGCAACATCGTAGCATCGCGTTTATCACGTTTATCGCAAGATCGCAGATCGTGTTAAATCATTGTGTGTTTTTTATGCGATGTTGTGACATGCAATGTCGCATATCGGCCATCGGAGATTTCTTAAGATCTTCATTTATGGGCGTTTTCTTAATGTATGCGATGCGATGAATTTCTCGTCGCTTTTTCGCAGTTTTTATTGTGCTCATAAAGAAATGTTCTAGTCTCTTCTCGCGATGCGATATATTTTTAAGGAGTAAAATACAATTTTTTTTTGAATTGTTTACTAAGGGTCCCCACTTGTTTTATTTTATTGCTAATACTAAAGAAGGAGGGGGGTTTTTGGTGGCCACAACAATGGCGATTCACTTGGAAGAACCAATTATCTCTGCTTTTCTTATTGAATCTTAACTTCCAAAACAGAAAAATTTTCATAAATCTAAATTTTGTTATGGACAGATAGAGTACATTATGCCTTATTCTATCAATGATATGTTGTTTCAACCTCTTTTATTCTAATTGTTTGCTTCCTCAGGCTTGTCCTTGTAATTACATCAACCATTACTTGGTCTTGTAAAGAGAAAATAAAGTTTTCTCTGTGTTCCAATTTTTTAAAATATGCTCGTTTGTCGTAGGTAGAGCCTCTGCTGCCAGCAGGCGTCCATAGCCTCAACAGGGTTACCTGTTACCCAGCAATAATCCTTTATCCTGCTTAAGGTGATCTACAACTTTCAAAGAAAAGCCCACATTGACACTTTTCTTTGATTTTCTTTTTTATTCTTAAAGAACAATGTCTTGGTTTGGTAGCCAAATTATGACACAGTCATTCACTTGATTTATACTTTTGCTGAACAAGCTGGCTTGTGATGAGACCCCTTGTCTTTTGATTTTAACAATCTTGAGTCATTGCCCTGTTTTGATGGACAGTATTGGCAAAGTCAGCAAGTTATAATATCTGTGATCATGATAAGCCGGCTTGTGATGAGACCTCTTATTCTTTAAGATATAGTGTTTCTTGGATTGTTGCTCTGAATGCTGCGATTTTCCTTTAACCAGGGAGGAAGTCATTGTTTTCCTTAAGAAAGCTCTGGACGACAATAATAGAGTTTTTGGAAATGGCTGTTCTACAGATAATCTTCATTTCGTTATTGATACCTTTCAATGTGCTGATATAAAACAATTTCTTCACTAAAGATTGCTTTCATCAAATTTTTTGAAGTTGAAACTAGTATCATATCTAGGCTAAAGTTTTTAACTATATCTGTCAATAATAAAGATCAGATTCTAAAAAGAAATTTTGCCATTTATACAAGCGGAAAGCTCAAAAATCTTAAAGAGAATTGGTGTCTTTTCCGTGAATACCTACAGTAACCATTTACAACTGGTTTTATTTATGAAAAAAGAAAAGAAAAATCAAACTATTCTACAAAATAGAAGAATAATCTTCTATGGAAAATATATTTTAAGTATTTGTGCATTAACAGGAAAATGATCCCTTCTGCCTGCTAAATCTTGTAAGACAAACGTTGATGGACCTATGACTTCAACAATCTGAAAAGGACCAAGCCACATCTTTTGAAATTTCGTATGTTTGCCTTTTTCTTCATGTGCCTTATCCCATTTTAAAACTAAATCTCCCATTTGAAAATTTTTTCTGGTCATTATGTTTGAATCAAAAGAGGTTTTTATTAGCGCTTGATGATGAGCATGGGTTTTCTTAGCTTGTTCTCGTTGTCCTTCTAATTTAATTATTTCCATTTGTCTTAGTTGTATGGAGGAAGTAGGTACTTCATCGATGTATTGTATTAAAGACAAGGAGGGAATGACTAAGTGAGTTGGAAGAACCACTTCTTCCCATAAACTAAATTAAAGGGAGAAGTGCTGATCGAAGCTTTTTTCGTTATTCTATCTGCCCATAAAGCATTTACCAAAGCTTTATGCCAATTCTTTTGGTTCTGGTCAACTGTTCTTTTAATAATCCTGCTTAGGTTTTTATTTGTCGACTCAGCTAACCCATTACCTTGTGGATAGTAATTGGCCGAATATTTTAGTTTGAACCCTCTTTTAAGTGCAAATTCAGTGATTGAATTTCCAGAAAAGTATGATGCATTATCAAATACTAAAGCCGATGACAATCCAAACCTAGTGATTATAAATTGATCTATGAATTCAATAATATTTTCAGAATTGGCTGTCTTGAGAGGAACTGCTTCTACCCATTTAGTAAAATAATCTGTTGTCGTGAGGATGTATCTATGCTGCTTAGAAGAGTGAGGAACAATCTCACCTATTATGTCCAAGCCCCACTGAGTGAACAGTTGTTCGATGTTTACCGGCTGTAGGGGCAGGGATGGTTTCTTTTGTCTTCCAACAGTAGTTTGACAGACTTGACATTTCCTTACGTAACTGTGTGAGTCTTTGAACAACGTAGGCCAGTAATATCCTGCACGTAAGATTTTATGTGCAGTCGCGTCTCCAGCATAGTGTCCGCCTGTTGGTCCGTCGTGGAGTTCCTGCAAAACTTTTTCAGCTTCAGTTTCTTCAAGACATCTACGAAGAACAGAATCATAATTCTTTCTAAAAAGAATATCGTTTATGAGCTGATATTGTTTAGCTTTCAACCATAGAACTCTTTTCTTAGTGTGATCCAGGTGTGATGGAGCATACCCGTTCTTAAGAAAATAAATGATGTCAGCATACAATGATTCTGCATCGTTTAGGCTTACCTCACACATTTGTACCTCTTCAGATGAATTTTCAGAGATTTGCGATGCTCCAGCTAACATTTTGCAGAAGCCTTGATCTCTTACTATGTTTGCTGGTTTGATTTCAAGGTCGTATTCCTGTAAAGTAGTGATCCATTTGGCCCTTTTCTCACCCACATCCTTCTGTACTAGAATATTTCTTACCACTAGAAACGGTACTATGATCTTAGTACGGTTTTTAAGTAAGAAAGGTCTAAAATATTTGATTGCTTTGAAAACAGCATAGGCCTGTTTCTCCACGTCTGGATAATTGAGTTCAACACCTTGTAAATTTGAGCTAAAAAACGCAATTGGGGCTTCCGCTTTTTCTCAATTTGATTGAGTTAGAATCATGGCATATGATTTCTCTGAGGCAAATGTGTATAAAATAAAAGATTATGAAAAATTTGGGGTTGCTAAAGATGGAGCATTAATAATATCTTGTTTGATCAGGTTGAATGCTTCATGTTCATCTTGACCCCATTTAAAATTTGAACTCTTTTTAATCATGTTTTGCAAAGGAGACTCAATTCCTAAAAAATCTGGGACGAATCTCTTTACAAAATTGATTTGACTAAGGAAAGATTGCATGGCCTTTTTTTTATGAGGTAGGGATATTTTAGAAATTTCTTTGATTCTGTCAGGATCAATGTGAATATCGGATTTTGACACTATGAATCCTAGAAGCTTTCCTTCACTTAATGCGAAAAAATATTTCTTTGGGTAAAGTGACATTCCATACCTTAAACATCGTTGAAAGATTTGTTTTAAGTCTTTGAGATGGTCCCTTCGCTTCTTAAAGTACACTATTATATCATCCAAATAAATTACTACAGATTTATTGACTTAACCCTTGAATGCGATGTCCATGGCTCTCTGAAATGTAGCGCCAACATTAATCAAACCAAATGGCATCTTCCGATATGCGTATGTGCCCCATTTAGTTCTAAATGTGGTTTTCAACTGATCATCGGGACGCACCAGCACTTGATTATATCCTGAAAATCCATCCAAGAAAGTCATCAGTTCTGAGCCTGCTACCGCATGTAGTATTTGTTCCATAGGTGGAAGAGGAAAATTGTCTTTTTGACAGGCTTGGTTAAGATTCCGAAAATTGATACAGATTCTAATATCTCCGTTTTTCTTTCTAACGGGTACCATATTGGAGACCCATTTGGAATGTCTGATGGGCAAAATTATTATGGCTTTTAATAACTTATTCAGCTCAGTTTTTATCTGATTTTCTAAATTGGGGTGGATCTTTCTCAGTTTCTGTTGGACAGGTTTTTCGTTATTGATCATAGGGATAGTATGATGAATGATAAAAGTGTTGTATGTCTTCAATTCATCATAATTCCAGGCAAAAACATTTTTATATTGTCTCAAAAGACGAATATACGCTAGTTTTTCTTCAGGGGCTAGACCGAGGCCTAGGTTAACGTTTTGTGGTTTATCATCAGTTCCTAGGTTAACTAATTCATAGTTCAAGGTTGGACTGTAGAGCTTTGAATTGGTAGACCTTTTAAACCGATTTTTCAAATCGTATAAGTCTTCTAACTTAACCACCGATTTAGGTATAGCATTATCAGTGCTATTTTGTTGTATTTGTCGATCGTGATGGTCTTTGTCAATTATTTGATTGGAGTAGGATCCTTCAGAAGTGTGGAAATTTACAATATCAGGATCATCATTGAATACTCTCCAATTTGTAATGTTGTCAGGGATGGACGGTCTAAAGATTAATTCTATTAAGAATCTATCTGGACTAAAATCTTCGGAGAGAATAAGTTGAGAGGCTACTTTAGCCAAAAGGTCTTCGCTCGCGTTTTGGAGTCTCGGGATTGAAGAAATATTAAATGCTATGAAATGCTCAGTCAGATCTTGTACTAAAGATTGATAGTGTTTCAAATGACCTGATAAGCAATGTATAGTGTTACATACCTGTTTGATGACAATCTCAGAGTCTCCAAAGACTTGAAGTGATCCAGATTTAAATAGGAACGCAATAGATTACAGAGATAACCATAAATACAGAGATGCGATAACCATAAATAAAGAGATGCAGCGGAAATAACACTTCATTTCATTAATGGAAAATACCGAAATATGCTTACAACCAGAATTGGAAATAAACCAGCTAGGACGATGGTAGCTTATCTCTGAGAAGAGATGTGCGGCTACATGTCTCTGAACTGTTCCGAACTTGTGTTACAATGAGGCTCGAAGGCCTATTTATTATTGAGAAAACAATGGAAAACCCTTCACATTCCAAAACCGACCCTTAGAAGATGAAACGCCAAATTGTGGGCCCCTTTTTGGGTAAATTGGTACATCAATTTCCCGGGGTCGTAACTTTGGCATACGATCTCTGTTTGACGCGTATGATAGCTTGTTAGAAAGATCTATCCGAAAACTACCACTTTGGGTAGGGCAACATCGGTCCATGGACCCATGTTGCCCCCAGATTTCCCAAAAAACGTCGTTTAGGGCCTCAAAATGGCTTCGGAAGTTCAGGACCCGAAAAACTGCTAAAAATAGTAAGTTGTGCTACAATTAAGGAAACTGAAAATGCTGAAAGAGACAATGATGGGGGTCCAGATGGACTTGGCAGGTGGCCACCAATATTCACCTGGATCATGAAGATACTTGACGTTCAACCTGATTGCTTTGTACAGGCCTTGCACCAAGGCCTCGTATTCTGCTGTATTGTTTGTGCAGTCGAATTCGAGTCTACACGTAAGCATGGTCTTATTTATTTCTGGACTAATCAGAACACATCCTGCTCCTGCTCCTTCCTTAGATTTATAACCATCAAAATATAATTTCCAAAACAAAGATGTATTTACAGGTTTATCTGAAAAATTAACACACTTTGAACTATCAGTTTGGGAAAAAATTTCGACTTGGGACAAAACTGAATTTTCCAAGTAGGGTGATGTGTGAGCATTGAAATTGCCGAGAAAAGAATCTACCGAGTAATTTCCTTTGATACTGCTATTATACACTATTATTTCATTATCTCCCTCTAATTCCATTACTATGTACTTCTGGTGTAACTCTCGTTCAACCTTTATTTGATTTGGTTTACTGTTGTAGGGTAACCACATGTGCGACCAGTCAGTTGCGAAGTATCCATGGAGTTTTTTGGACCAATCTCTGCTAAGAATTAGGCCATAAAATTCTGCGATATCGGCCACTAGGATGTCATAACCTCACATATCTTCAGGTTGGATGACAATCTTATGGTTACTTGATTAAGTTCACCAATCACTTTGACTTGAGATCGATCTAGTTGAACTATGCGCACTGCGGATTTTTGTGGTTGAACATTTAACTTGGCACATACTGATCTGGGTAAGATATTCGATGAAGCACCAAAATCTACCAAACAATTGTGCACATTTTTATTGAAAATTTCATAAGTGAGAAGAAACGGGGGAGTATGAGATCTTGATCTTCCTCCAATTAAGGCGATGTCGTTCGGATCAATCTTATTGATCGCACTAGTTGGAGGTCCTCCCATGTTGTGGGAAGCTTGAGAGAGTACAGTGGTAGGCAAAGATGAAATAGGCACGACATGTATTTCTTTCATCATTATCTTCTATTGATGTTTCAATTTGCTCAATTCGTAAAGGGTAATATTAGCCCTAGTCTTTTTCATGTCATCAATGATATTGTATTCCATCTCATCCGACACTATCAGTGTTTTTGATGGAGTTGTTTGATCTGCTTGGACTGGGCTAGGTTGGGTCGCTTTAGTGGTCGTTTTCTTTGTTGCGACTTTATCTTTTGTTGCAGGGCTTGTGATTTTCTGCTTAGAGGTAGTTTGGGGAGGATCAAGTTGATTTATACTTCGAGTGCTAACTATAAATACTTCTTGATCTTCTTCTTGTGGGAGGATGAAATCCCACATTCCTTGTAATTCCACAACTTCTTCGTCATCAGTCTACCCTTCAGTGGCACTTTCTTCTTCTTCCTCTTCCTCGGATTCAACATTTGAAATGGCATTGGGTGGTTTTGCATCTGTCGAAGGACCTCTTTTAAAAGCTCTGTAGGGCTTTTTTGAAGAAGCTTCTTCTACTTGTTTTTTTATGTCAACCATCTCATTAGACATGGTCTTCAAAACTTTCTGCAATCCTTCCAAATCGAAAGGGTCTTTTGCTTGTTTCTTTTTTGAGTCTTCTTTGAAGGTGACTTTTTTAGATTTGTGTTCCTCTATCGCGGATCTTTTTTCCAGGGCTATTATGCGTTTCTCTACTGTTATCGCCTCTGTCATGTTTTCAACTAAGGTTGTTTTATTTGCTCTATCCATGAAGATTGTTGTGTTTGATGGTAGAGTAGTAATATACCATTCACATCGTACTTCTTCATTGGGTTGGGAAGCAATGGGAATTTTGTTGAGAATTTTATTGAACTGTAAATTGAAATCTTTGAGAGGCTTTTTAGCTTCGGCTTTAAGATTAGATAGATCATTGATTAACATTGTCGTTGATCTGCCATCACCGAATTTGGTAAGGAATTGATTCTAGAAGATATCCAAACTTGTGATAGACCCGGCGGGTAGTGAAAAGTACCATGACCCGGCTGTCCCTTGCAATGTATAGGGAAAAATCCAAACAACAACGTCTTCATTAGTAACTCCGTTGAGATTGATAGAAAGCATGAAATTGTTTATGTGTTCTTCCGCTAGCATGCCTGCTTCTGGATTGAATTTGGGCAGCCATTTCTCAGGATGTGCCGGTATTGGACTCAAGGGGGTAGGCATTAAAACTGCTCCAGGGTTGTTCCATGGAGACTAGGCCATCGTTGAGCTGCTAACAAAGGAAAGTGCACACGATGATCCCTGTGGCTGGGAAGATAAGGATACTATGATCGTAGATGATTGAAGAGGGGATGTGTGAGTTCCGGTAGATGGATAGATGATGGTTTGGAATGGAGGTGTGGGTGGTTGACTTCGTGCTGGGGTAGTTGAAATGGATGATGTAGATGAAAGAATATTACTGTCAGACTCTTGCGGTAATTTCCTCGCTCTTTTCTTGGTGGGAAGAGGCAACTCAGTTGGATGAATGACAAATTTTTCACTCTTTAACCTGGTTAGGGGTTGAGCAGGATTATACTGCGAAGTCACACTGCTTTGATATTTATCAGACCTCTGAGGAGAAATGAAAAATCCCTGGAGTTTGGGAATCAGAGATTCAACTTCAGGAGGTTCAATGGTGGATTTGTCTAAAATATTAGAGTGTGTAGCAGTGGTCGATAATCGAGCGACTTCTGACTCTGGATTCAGAAGTAGTTGGGAAGTCGGGGGAGATGATGAGGGTGATTTACTGTCAGAATGGTATTTAGATTTTGATTTAGGTGCCATTCAGAGTTCATGACCTCCTTCTAGCGCCAAATATGTTGAAGTCCTGAAAATCGGGTCGACAACAAGGGGGAAAACCGCCCAGTCTAGACCTTGGTTGACAGCTCCTTATCCGTTTGGTATAGCGGGTCCAACTGGGGATAATGGGACCAGTTTCCCAATCTAAGGGTGTGTGTATGTATGTGCAGGATCAGATGTTGCAGATCTAAAAGTTCCTATCTAAACTATTTTAATCTAACTCTATGCTATTGTAATCTAATGAAAACAACACATCTAATCTATGCTAACCCGGGATGTAATTCTTCAATTATGCGATCTAAAGATATTTCATATAATAACTGGTAATAATGATCATTAAGTGATTATAAGAATGGAAATCAATTAAGATGAACCACTTTGCATAAAAAGTTAGGCAAAACAGTTGTGAATAGCATATCGCATAATAAGTTATTCACACATTAAACATAAATAAATGGCTCCACTGTACAAAAGTGCCAAATGGTAACACAAACATTCATGTAATAATATGTAAGAAACTAAAAACTGTATATTTCTTTAAGAATATAAGCATAAATGGTCAAGAGATAAAAGTACCATTTATGACTGGTCCTACTCATAAGCTTCAAGCAACAATGATTTATCTCTCCTTCTTCTAATATCTACTAAGAGTACAGAAGTGCAACATCAGTAGCAGATATCAAATGCAAACATTAATAAATCTTGATCCTTTCATTCATCAAAACCTCCTCTGAGGTGCAGAAGTGCATGTTCTGAGGATAATTTTTTAACAAATTCCTGGACCCTTCTCTAAATGCATGAGAAGGGTTTAAATACTACTAACTAAAATAACTTAATTACATAAATCTAGGATACGGTTTAAACGACCGCCCTTTATCTAAGCAAACTTATTTCTAAAAAAAATTGAATCTAATTCCTAACTATTTCTGTTTTTGCTCCTTAATGTTGCAAGCATTCAACATTGGCCTGGGAAGAGTCGGCTAGTTGCTTTTTGCTTTTGCTATCTTGATTTCCGGACTTGCGAATGACTAAGCAAGTTAGGAACCTTGCTTACTGAAAAATTTTCTTTGCGGGGTATAAGCTTCAGGATTTTTTGTAAACATGCTGCTTTTGTGAGCTTTTGACCCTAAGTGTTGAGTTAGCTACTAATGTCAGCATCTATTTAGAAATACTCTGGAATCTGAGGTTGCATTGCATGCGGTATCCGTTTATGAGGGCATCTCTTCTCTGTCTCCGAGTGTTGGCACTTTCCGTTTTTCCTTAGATGTTTCCTGTTTTTCATACCTGTAGTTCACACGAAGGAAAAGAGTAATGACAATAAATATTGATGCGAAAGCTCTGAGCTCTATGAATGTACAAAATAATGTTACCCATTGTGAACTAACTCTCTTGACAAACACAAAATTGTTCTTCATTAACACTTTGGCGTACATTCATTAATTTTCTTTAAGGTGCGTATCCAATTTTTTGATTTATGGACAGCTTTTCTTGAATGTTGAGCCAAGGAAAATTTGCGATGGGCTATTTTTGCAACTTACATTATGTTATCACGTTATCAAATTTTGTTAAGATTGTGATATCGCAGATCGCAGATCGCAGATTGCAGCATCGCCGCATCGTAGCATCGCTTTTATCGCAAGATTGCAGATTGTGTTAAATAATTGTGTGTTGTTTGAAGATGCTGCAATATTCGATGTCGCATATCGGCCATCGGAGATTTCTTAAGATATTCATTTATGGGCGTTTTCTTAATGCATGTGATGCTATGAATTTCACGTCGCTTTTTTCGCAGTTTTTTATTGTGCTCATAAAGAAATGTTCTAGTTTCTTCTCGCGATGCGATGTATTTTTAAGGAGTAAAATACAAAAAAAAAATTGGAATTTTTTACTAAGGGTCCCCACTTGTTTTATATTATTGCTAATACTAAAGAAGGAGGGGGTTGTTGGTGGCCACAACAGTACTAGATCCAAAGATAGAGTTACTAATATCCATAACCAAGTAATTCCAACTTTCTAGAAATGAGCACAGAAATAGCAAATACCTAACTTCATCATGAAAATTTACCCTTACAGAACTTAACTCACTGGTAACCATGTTAAATTTCTTTTAAATGATCAGCAACAAATCCACCTTATAACATCTTGATATTAAATAGATGCTTCATAATAAAGACCTTATTTGAGGCCGAGGTTCTTTCATATATTTTGTCCAATGTCATCATTAAAACTTTTGTTGTCATTTCTTTTGAAATGTTGAATGTCATCAATGCTTTGAGACACATTCGTATTGTTCCTAGTGCATTTCTGTCGAGAATATCCCATTCTATGTTCGTCATACTCATCGTCTCCTTTGATTTTCCACTCAATGGTAGGTACAAATATTTGTGATGCAAATAATATTCCATTTGCATATTCCACATCTAGTAGTTTTGGTCGTTCAATTTCTTGACCCTAAACCTAAGATCTTATGTCAGTCCTCCCACTTGAACAAGGAACCCTTCTCTCATCTGAGTTTATTGGCCAAATAAACCTTTGGATTTGATACTAGTTGTTAGAAATTAATTAAATGAGTAATTAAATACATAAAATATTGTGGAAACACAAATAAATAAACGCATAAAACAAGAGAGACATATATATGTGGTTCACAGAATTTGGGCTATGTCCATGGAGAAATAACCAATCCTTCCTTTTGTATTATCCACCAAAATAAAGAGATACAACCTATAGCAGATCCACTGTAATTTCCCCTTCACTCTCACACAACCTCCTCTCTCTCTCTCTCGATCAGAATAATCGTACACAGTCGTAATACAATTCCCTCATATAAACTGAGGTTTGCCTTCTAGGGTAAAAACCCTAAATTAACATAACTTCTACCATCATATCATCTTCCTAATGAACAACACTGTTAGGAATAGGGATCCAATGCAACTGAAAGAAAAACCTTTGAACAATAAGGAAGATAATTAGGCTCCACACCCAACAGTGGCCACCACTCATCTGTAATGTAGCAACTGAGGACTCCTTTGGATGAATTGATAGATTTGTATGTCAGTATAAGAAATTTCGAGTAGTCTTCCGAGTCAAAATGGAACCTTTTGAAATAATTTTTACCATTCAGACATAAACCCATCACCTTGAAATTAATTTATCTGTTATCTTAATCTCAATATCTCCAACCTTTGTTGTCTTTCAGTCAAATTTTTGTGCATATCTAGTGGTGACCCTCTTATTATATCCGTGAAACTTCTATAGAGAATACGTTTACCCTCTTTCTTCGAACTTAGATTTGCATACACCATATTCAGTGCTAGTGCATAACTAGGTGAAGGTAGGCTCGTGCCTATCAGCCCCCATTCCAGCAGTAAAAATTATTTCAAGGGAAATCGAGGAATTGGGGGATCACCCTACTTGACTGCAGAGAGGCTATGGAATTTGGAGTAAAAGGCTTCACATTCCACTCTCTTTATTTCAATTCAAATAGACAAATGGGATCGATTAGGAAGGGGAGACCATGTTTTTGAATTATGATGAGAGTCAAGTCAATTTACAATGATGAGTAGAAGTACCAAAGCATGTATAATGATAAGAGGCTACTAATCATAACTCATTGTTAGATAAGACAATTCAGATTAATCATGATGGCACATTTCAATGGAATGAGGAAAAGAGCTTATTAAGTCATAATAACATATAATTAAAATGAATAGAGGACAATATCACTAACCAAACTCTATTACTTACATTCTCTACATTGATCCAAATAAATGAAATTTCATTCATACCTTTGCTTTGACTGTGTAATGATGGCTAGAGATTCAAAAACAACGAGTGATAAAATTCTCTTAGCATTATAAAAAAATAATGTTAATACTTTTAAATTATTATGGATTTTTTATGTTCCAAAATTGATGCTTCTGAATTTGATCTTGTTAAACTGGTGCTAAATAAATTGATAGTGTCTTGATCATGATATGTGGAACCTAGATTAATAAGTTAGTTCAGTAATCAAAAACTTCTAAACGGTGTTTAAGTACTAAATTAAGTACTGAAATACTAGAATATTGTAGGTGTTGTAGATGAAGTCTAGCAGCAACAAAAGTACCAAACCACTGAAATTGTGTTGGAACAACAACTATTGTGCACATTTTTTTAAAATTGCTTTCAAATTGGCTTGGATCTAGTATGGAAAATCAACTATAGGAAGAAGATCTAAATTGAAATCTTACTGTCATTAAAATTATTCTTCAAACTAAATGATAGAACCACTATTCCATGGATTTTGGGACAGACCTCAAATAGTTACTGCCCAGTGGCATTTCAATTTTAATGAGTCTGAAATAGGCCAATGAAGACTCCACAAGTTTCCTTTCTATAAGTATTCTACCAAGCCCAGAAAATATCGACTCTCTACTTGGTATATCCATAAGTACCACTGTCCCATGCAATTTTAACGAGCTTAGGTCAGTGTTTGCTTGGATTCTTCATCTTTAAACAGTCTAAAGATACTAAAAGTAGACTCCATGGGGCTTCCTTTGTGTAATTATGCTTCCAAGCCTGGAAAATAATAACTCTATACTTGGAAGATCCCTAACTACTATCGTACCATTATTTTTAATGAGCATGGGTTAGGTTATGCTCAACATTCAATTTTAGGGAGTCTAAAAATCCTCAAGTAGACTCTAGGGTGTCCTTTTCCATAAATAATTTGTCAAGTCTAAATAAAGGAATAAACTTACACTTGACATATTTCCTTTTTATTCTATGTAGGCCTATGAAGGAACTAAAAATCAATCCCATTATATTTATATTACATGCACACACACACACACACATATTATACTAATAAAAAAAGTTCAGTTTGAATAACTGGAAGAAGTTGGAGTCATATCATCATCAATGGCCTTGATTTTGACTGAGTCATTGTCATAAACTTCCTCCACTTCATAGGGTCCTAACCATCAAGTTGAAAATTTCCTTTTGAAGTGTTTGAACTTACTTTCATACAATAATGCCTAGTCTCCTAGTTGGAAAGTTTTCTTTTTGATTTACTTGTCATGCCAATGAACCCTCTGATCCTATACCAAGATAGTCTTCTAGAGAGAGTCCTACCTAATCTCATCAAGTTATTTCAACTACAGGACTCTCTGTTTCTTAGCTTCATTCATATCCATCCCTAATTGAGCGATAGTTCTTAAGGTTTTCACCTGAAATTCAATGTGTAGAAGCACCTACTTCCCATACACCAGTTCATAGGGAGTATACCCAGTGAAATTCCTTGATGTTATTATATAGGTCCACAGTGCTTATGGTAACCTTTCAACCTTGTCTCCATGATGAAACTGAAATATTTTAGTAAGAATATATTCCAATATGTTATTGGTTTATTCTACCTAACCATTAGCCTGAAGATTGTATGGTGTAGACTTTCATTGTCTAATCTGATATTGTTCAGTGACATTAGAGGAAATTCCAGCCTAAAAGTGGCCTCCTAAGGAAAAATAATAAAATAAGAGGTATAAATTTTGGAGGTAAAGGAAGAAAACTACTTTTTTTAATTATATTTTTAGCTTATCTCATTATAAGTTTACCCAAATCTCAAGTGTAGACACTAGTTGGATGCAGAATTAAATTTTGCATCCAACGAGTACCCATCATGCATTCTTTTGAGAAGACCCACATTGATAAAAATTGAAGATATATTAGGATAGCATGTTCAACACTTTTTTTTAATATATATTCATTTTTTTATTGATGTGGTTCTTCTCAAAAGTATGCATGATGGGTACTCGTTGGATGCGGAATTTAATTCCGTATCCAATGAGTATCTACACTTGAAATTTGAGTAAACCTATAAGGATATAAGCTAAAAATACTATTAATAAAAGTAGTTTTTCTTATTTTCCATCCAAAATATTTACATGTACCTATTTTTAAATTTAAATGATTTTGATTGTTTTACATATTATGGCATGGAAATTACGTGAAAATTTCATGAGCACTTTTAGGCTAAAATTTCCTCTAATGTGGCTTTTACTAGCACGGAAGTAAATTGTGTGCCCTAATCATTGACAATCTCCCTAGGTACTCTAAAATGAGTAAAAATATCTTCAAAGAGAAAATCCACAACATGATTTTCACTAGTAAAATATAAAGCTTTGGCTTCTACCTATTTTTCCACATAATCAGTATAGACTAGGATATACCTCTTCTTCCTATACATGGGATAAATAGGTCCACAAAATATAATTCCCACTTTTCAAATGGTTCTACCTGTGTTTGAAGATACATATCATCACTTGAAACTGGTTTTCCCGTCCTCTAGAAACCATCATAGCTGGTAACAAACTTCTTAGTATCTTTAAAAAGGGTGGGCCAATAATAGCCAGCATGTAGCGCTTTATAAGTCGTCCTTTTATCCGCAAAATGCCTGCCACATGGTTCACTATGGAAAGCTTTCAAGACATTATACATCTCATCCTCCCGCACACATCTCCTCATAATTATATCTAGTTCAGTGCCGTAAAAATCTCCTTCTATCCATGAATAATTAGCACTCAACTGAATAATCTTATGTTTTTTCTTGGAGATAAGTTTTGTGGTAGCTTTCCTGACACTGGGTAATTAGTCACATCAACAAGCCAAGGATTATGAGTGGAAATAGAAAATAGATTCTCATAAGGAAAATCATCTGGAATTGGGGAAACATCTTGTGAAATGTTAATCCTGGACAAAAATTCAGCGACTGAATTGTCTCATCTAGATCTATCAATCACATTAATATTAAATTCATGAAGAAAAAGTAGCCATATTGTGATTCTACCATTTGTAATAGGCTTATTCACAAGAAATATAATAGTTGAATGATTAGTATTGAATTTTTTTTATAATCTGTAATATAATGCTTGAATTTGTTAATGGCATGGACTACTAGCAACAACTGGTTTTAAGTGACAGTATAATTCAATTCTGTAGGTGAGATATTTTTGATAACAAAATAAATAGCATATGAAATTTGATTCTCCCTCTGACCCAACACATCTACAAGGGATATATCTGATGCATCAATGAAAATATCAAACGGGATGGACTAGTTAGGTCAACCCAATACTGGCACAGTTGAAATATTATCCTTTAGTACCTGAAAAGCATTTTAACAGTCAGTATCCCATGAAAGATCACCATATTTAGCCAATAATTTGAACATAGGAGCAGTAAGTATAGTAAAGTTTTCAATGAATCTTCTATAATACCCAACATGCCCTAGAAAGTTTCTTACCTCTTTTTGTGAAGTTGGAACTGGGATTTGTGAAACTACCTCAATCTTTGTAGGGTCAACATTTATGCCCATTTGTGAAACATCATGACTAAGTACGATTCCCTCAATTTGCATCATTTTACTTTTAATGGTATCTAATTGGTCACTAATATTTTTTAGAACGTTTGTCTTAAAGTTTTCCAAAATATTCCCTAGCTCAGTTTGAGTAACTCCTCCCTGCAAAGGTTTAGCAATTCTAGGTAAAGAGTCTCTCGAACTATCATGAATTCTTCTGCCTACTTTAGCTTGGCTTCTATAATAGGTTAAACAAAGTTCAACTATCTCAACAGAAGGTTTCTTGTAGATGTCTCGTGAGCTTAAGAGGTTTAAGGTTTCAATACAATTTTCCCTTATCTATTTTAAGAAGACAATCCTAATGGCTATCTCATCTAAATTACCTATTCAAAACTTGTCAAAATTATAGAGGAGTCTTTCAAGATACTCTTCTAGACTTTATTCTTCCTTTTTTTACATCCTAAAAATATTATTGATGTCTCTACTTTTATAGTAATCTTAGTAGTTTTTGAGAAAAACATATTTCATCTCAGCCCATGAATAGATGGTGTTTTCCACCAGGATCATAAACCACCCAAGGGATTAATCTTTTAGAGTAGCAGGAAATAGTTTGATTTTGTGTGCATCATCATGATAATTTTAGTTTCTACAAAGAATATCAAACTCAAACAAAAAATAATCAAGATATTCTGAAGGCATACCATGGAAAAGTGGAAGGGATGCCAAAGGTATGTTATTCATAGTAATGTTCCTTGTGACATCTAAGATTGGAAATCCAAACATTGTCTTTGTTTCTTCTTCATGTTCAATTTCATCAGGTCCACCCCTAGGTCCATCCCTTCTACCACCATTACCATTAATGTTGTCATTGTTTAGATTATCTTCATCTTCTCTACCAGCCATTCCTCCAAAGTTCTTGAAAGCAATAGAATGAGGTTTAGTATCCCAACTAGAAGAAGATTTAGTTGAATTAGATCTTATGTGAACAGGTCCTAAGTCTGTCTGAGGTGCTCTCACTATAGACTCTGCTTGTGAAATTTACACCTCCCGAGGTATTGGTACTTTTTATATTTCCACAACTAATTCCAATATAGGTTGTTCTTGTTGTAATGTGCCTTAAAACTATATTGTCTTTTCTGTATGAAATGGTTCCTTATTTGAGGGAATTAATAAAGTAGAACCTTCTCCTCTCTCGATGATGTACTCATAACAATTATCAGGGTTAATTGGGGGGGGGGTTCTTTGAAGGACCAAACAAATCTGAAGGAAATTTGTCACTCTGAATCAATATTCCTTTACTATCTCTAGGTCTACCTCTGGTTCTATGCATAAGAAAAAGAACTAAGGAAATTAATTAGGGACAACCAAAGTTTGGAGCAACCCCACCATAGTGGATGTGTGGCTCTTCACTTGCATCTTATCATACTCTCTCTACACTAATTTCCCTACAATTTTAATATCACAAAAATAAATATACCAAATTGCTAAAAGAAAAATGTTACCTGGACCGTTTGCAACTCCCCAGCAATGATGCCAAAAATGTTACGGGTTTTATATGTTTATATTAATTTCCCTTCACTTAAATGTCAACCAAGGTTCATAGTCTTAGAGTTATAAAGTATCACAGTTTTAGGTACATATCCAACTATTCAATCCACATTGTATTTAATCCTAATATCAACCTTGTATTAAATGAAGTACCAAATATTCAAACTCAAGTATTTGTATTAAAACTAAGTTCAAAAGTCATTCACTACTCTTATCAAACTTGTTGATGTGAATAAGCCTATTAATTTCCACTCAAGAGTATTGTTGATGGTGTTGGACCCACCAACATTCAGGGGATCTCCCTGGTATGAAGTCCCAACTAGAGCTCACACCATTTGGTGTGGGAGTCCCATCTAGTACTATGGCTTGATTGCCACTATCTTAGAGATTTTCTTTAGCTCTTGTTGTTCAACACATGAGAGTGTTATGCTTGTAAATTCAAGAAAGCGAGGTGAGTATCCCTAGTGAGTGTGTAATGTAACTTTTTATTCGGGTTCTCTTACTGTAAGGGAGAGATTAAAAGTAAACCTCTAAATGATAGGTTGTAGTACCACCCAGGGAGAGACACACATGAAACAACAAGAGCCTTTCCATCATCCAGCGGAATAGTTCAGAGTGGATGTGATATTCATGAAAACCAAATTTCAAGGGAAATCATGTACATTGTCCAACGAATTAGTCCACATTGGGGTCACAGTCGTTAAAAAAAAAGAAAACACAAGGATGGTTTGTCTAGTGTCCAGTGGAATAGTCCACACAGATGAGACAATAGTGATTAAAAAAACAACACATCTTCAACAATGTAAGTACTAAAATAACCAAAGTAGTTCAACTATCTTAGTACAAGTTGAGAAAACATGCATTACAAAGGTTTAATGAATAGCCTTACAAACGGATACAAAACATGCATGAAAATGTGTTGGCTTGAGACAGGCTTCTAAATTAAGAAAAATTTCCAAGACGCATCTATACACCATACATCACTAGCCCCAATAGTGGGACATTGGAGCCACTCCTTTCTCCTCAAAGAATATACTACAAACTATCAAGGCTATGTGGTAGGAGCCAAGGTGAAAATTCCTTTGCTCAAACAATGAGGGGGTATATATAGCTAAGGGGAATAATTGACCCTTGTGACACTTCAACTTCCCTCACGATTGTTTGACTTCTTATGAATTTGGAATTGACGTGGCTCTTCAAATTGATATGTGAACCTCTTGGATTTTCAAATTACATTACATTTTATTACAACAAGTATGGCACATAGTAATGATGTGGCTGAGACAACTGATAACACAACTCGACATGACACTGCTGACATGTACTACCTGATTGTGGTGTCTGTGTCAAGATGTTGTGCTGTTGAGTGATGGGTGTGCTCTCGGTGTAACATGTCTTCACCTTCACATGGAAAAGTGTGAGAGGTCTTCGATGGTCTTGGTCTTTCTTGATGGTGCTCATGTATGTGTCCCTTTTTCTAGTTGCTCGATGTGCATCGTATGTTCATTCAACTATGAGCAAGTCTTCTAGCATGAGATCCTTCTTCATCCCATTCATTGTTGCACCATGTTTCATTAATGTACATGTTCTTGCAATCACTCATGATGAGAGGACATCAAATCCAAAAATATCCTAGTCTAACATGATGCATTATTTTTTGTCTTGGCGCAGGTGATAGGGAGAGGGACAAGGCATTGAAACTGCATAGAGCATAGCTTAGGCTGGAATGCAAGGCTCTAGAGCACTATCAGGAAAAACTGCACAGATGTCATTGGCAGGCATATTTGTGCAATCTGGGACAATAGTGACAGCTTCAAGGTAAAACCAAGTTGGGAGGCAAAATTGCGTAGTTTTCAAGATGAGGATTGGGCAGGTCATCCGAGGATCTAACTGGGGATCTGCATAGTTTCTCCAAGGAAGACAAGGTAGGTAGCAAGAGGCATTGGTAGAAATTTCTTCACATTTTCTAAAAGTAGGGTTGGATTGAGCTACGACGAGATGTTGATCATAACTTGGCATTTATGAGAGGCAGTGTCGGATAGGCAATTTTTGCGTAGTTTCCAATATGAGTGTAGAGCGGGGCAACAGGGAGGTTGTTAGCCAAAACTGCACAATTTTCAAAGGT